>CANYBF010505850.1:0-60201 GCA_948192965.1 Dalechampia spathulata
TTTATCCATCTTATAACTTCTCTGTCATGCCATGAATGCCTTTATGTATGTATGTTTCATGACATGATGCATTAATGATTAGACAGTACCAATCGCAGTGTATGACCTCTTTATTTAACTATCACCAGCAATCAACTGGAAAACATCACTTATTACCCTCTAAGGGTTCATATTAGCAACAGTACAATCTCATAGCATATTCACATCATATCATTCATAGCTCAAGCTCATTACTTAGCTATTTCAACAATCCAGTGAAAATCATCATTCAAGGATCCTATACATATTTATAACAGAAATAGTATAACATATAACATAAGAACTTCAATCTAAGACCTTAAATAAGGTCATGAAAAGAAAACACATCATACTTAAGAAAACATGTGATTACATGTTAACATGAAGGTAAGTAATAACTTAGCCACCTATCCATTAATAAGGATCAGCTACTAATAGCACAACCCTATTTCGCTTTACATTTAGAAGTAACTTGCTGCTACTTCTGAGTTCTATCTGTTGAAACCTGTAACATTGTCATTTGACAATCCATTCAGTAAAAATATTCACAACTTATACTTAATTGCAAATCTTAAATAATCCATGTATATCTTTATCTTCCATTTTCAATACAAAATTATGTTACCTAAAGGAGTAGCCTACATTCCTTAAGTCTTTTGACTAAATAAATGATATCAAAATAAAAAAATCTATATACCATTAGAAAATAGACTCAAATATCTTTCCAATGATATATTATGTACCCTAAAATTCATCCAATAAGGCCTTCAACTTGAAAGCAAAAGATATGCAAGGTAGAAGGTTACACCAAAACACAAAATCATGTTATCATCTAAGACCTTTGATCATTATGGAAGTCTTTTCCCTAAGTAAATGACCTTAAAATTAAATTATTTTTAAACCATTAGAAACTAGACTCAAATATCTTTCCAACGGTATATTATACGTCCAAAAAATCATCCGATAAGACCCTCAAATGTTGCTTCCAAAATGACCTATCGAATGCTAAAAGTTGCTGTCGCGATCGTGATTTCAATGTCACGATCGTGACTCTAACCAGAAATTTCGCAAAACCTTCTATCACGATCGTGACCGAGACTCTTATCCCGATCTTCATCCAAAAATCACTCCAAAATACCTCTAAATGACTCCCTAATCATCCTAACCCATTACTAAACTTTAAACATCATTAAAACACTTCCAAAACTTACTCAAAACATCAATTTAACACCATTTAAAGTTCAATCATCAATCAAAATTAATTCATCATTTACAACACAACACAAGCTTGCATCCTCCATAAGAATCCAGAACCCAATTCAGTTTCTTTATCATCATTCATTATAATTCCAAACTTAACTTCACAAAATCAAGAACTCAAATCATCAAATCACAACCCATGACTTCACCCATAGAACAAAAACCCCAAGAACTGCAAGAATAAAGAAGTCATATGCATCAAAAGAAGAAAAGAAGTAATAATCATCTTAGATCCAAGCTTCCTCTTACCTTGAATCCAAATCTGTAAGTGCTGGTTTTGTAAGACCAAAGGAAGAAGAAGAGGAAAAAGAAGAAAGAAATAGGATAAGAAGGAAAGGTGTATGGCTTGCCAAATTTGACCCTTCTTTAATCCTATGATAAAACTACCTTAATCATTAATAATTATAACAATACATGTTTCTTACATAAACATATCCTCATATACATAATATACACACCTAATAAATATTAAATCATCTTCTCATAATATCTCTTAAAACTTTAACTAGCATATAATATATATATGTACCATAGAATCGCCCATTTCATAATATGTGCATACATAATTCCCAAAACATATGTATCATGAAATCACATATTCATTGAAATGAATAAAAGCATTCATCATAAAAATATTCTTTCTATTAGCCCTTCATGCATATTTAACTTTATAAAATATCGTTTCATCTATTTCTACCATTTTCTCCATAAATTCCATATCATATGGAATTTCTATATTCATAATGCACTTTTCATTATAATCATCAAGCTACCATATTTGTGCATCATATTTGATTCATGCATTTCATGCATTCATTAATCATTCATTATCATATATTTATAAAATAAATGCATATCGTGAGGCTGTTAAAATCAGGATGTGACATTATTATTGAAAATAATTTTGATTTCAATACATTTAAGCTAAAATTTATGATTTTTATCAAATTAAAAGTTTCAACAATTAAATTTATCAAATAAATTATATAATCACCATCTAAAATTCCCATATATTATAAAAATTATAAATAAAATTACAATACATTTTACAAAATATGTGATTTTGCTATGTTAATTAAAATAAAATAGATTTTTTAAAAAGCTTATTATGAGTAAAATATAAATTATATGGTATATATTTACAAAAAAAATTACTTCTTTTATCCTTATATTTTAGAAGCTCAAATAACTTTTACAAAAAAAAAACTTTATAACTTTATAATATAATTCTTTTAAAAAAAATACGTTATTTTTTTATTAAAAGAATCAATGTTTTAGTGTATGTTTTAAATATTAAATAATTGAAAATAAAAAATAAAAATCGTTACTTTTATAATTATAAAAAAATATATATTTGTATGGGAGGCATGTCACCATTGGGCAGGCCACTCTTTCCCCACTATGCCACTATCAGATTGAACATGAATTTTTTTTAAAAAAAATTATTGTTTAATGTTAAATTATGTTTTTGGAAAAAAATATTTATTTATTTTTTAAAAAAAAATTTAATTTAATTTTTTAAAAAAAATTATAAACTTCAAAATTAAATTAAATTAAATATCGATTCGATTTAATTTTATTCAATTTTTATATTAAATTTTTATTATTTTAATTTCTAATTTAATTTTCTTTAAATCAGATTAAATAAAATATTTTAAAATTTAAAATTTTTAAAATCGAAACAAATCAAAATTTGAAATTGATTTAATTTTTCAATTTAAAGCATATCCTATTTCTAACTGATTAATCTAAGTTAGTGCTCCAAACTAACACTATTGAACATACCAATTATACTATTCCAATTTAAAAAGCCATTATAAATATTTAAATTATTCCCTTTGCTTAACAATTATCATATTATTATATTGTATCTTATCCATATTTTGACTATAATAACTCATGTGTGAAGAGTTATCTCATGAAATACATAAAACAACATTATATTTTAATCATCCCAAAATTGTTGAATTTAATTACATATATATATATATATAAGTTATCTTATAACAAAAATAAATAAACAATTTACATCCGAATATTATGAATATTTGTATATATTAAATGTATTATACAGGTAAAATATACATATTTTTAATATTAATTATTTTTTTTAAAATGATAATATCTGAAATCTCATATAGCTAAATATATAGTTTCGATTATATTAAAAGGAAAGGAGCAAGTAATAATACATATTCAAATCCAATTATTTTTTTTAAAAAGAGGGTATCAGAAAATGTAATTTTACTCGATTAATGATATAAAAATATATAAATTAATAGATAAATTAATTAAATTATTCTTAGTAACAATAAGTAAATAAATGCAATAAGCACATAACATATAAATCAAATTAAAATTAAAATTAATATTTTTAAAAAAATTTAATATAAGTTACAATAAGAAGGTCTAATACATGGATAACATGAAAAATCATTATTTTTAAAAAAAAAATTAAAAAACAATATGATATTATTACCATTTTTGGCACAACTTATAAAGGTGGATTGGGGCAAACCAAACACCCTAATATGGAAAGTGTGTGAATACCACACCCACTAATTGTTCTTCAAAGAATTATATTTCTTATTTTTAAATATGATTTTTTATAATTAATATCACATATCATATTTGATAAATTCAAATCATTTAAATCATAATAAACAATTAAATTTTATTTATTATTTTATTATTCATTAAATCTAGATCAAATTTCAATCATTTATTATAAATTAAATGATTTAAATTTATCTGATTTGAAAATATATAGAGTATTTATTTCTCCCAACTCCTTGAGTTGGAACCCACTAAATTAAGAAGATATTCATTCACCAACTTTATATTAATAAAAGTCTGCTACGCAAGCAGTTATATATACATACATACATATATATATATTAAAAGTCATGTTTTTTAATTATGAATTTAATTATTTTTCACATTTATGGTAACAAATATTTAATCCTAAAAATTTGTGTTTTGTCGATTGCATTTATCTTAAATAAATAAATATATTTGGTATTTAATAAATCATTAGTTATCCTTTTAAAATGTAAGATATAAAATTAAATATTTTTTTCAAATTTATTCAAAATAGAAGAAATTTTGTAAAAATATAGTTTTTTTTTGAAAAACGATAAAAATAAAAAAAATTTTGAAAATATTTGTAAAAATAATGAAGTTTATTCTTTTAAATTTATAAAAGAATTTGATTCAGATTTATTTTAAATCTATTGTAAAAAATTATAATTTTTACATTAAAAAATAGTTATTTTTATAAAAAATTTTAAAAATTATATATCATTTTTATATTACATTTGAAACCATTTGTACCTAAAAAGAAATCGTCAGTCTGAAAAATCCACAGGAATTTCTATATGTGCTCTATGACGGAATTGAGGTTGTCATCGCCTTCCTCCTGACACCACGAATTCGACCCGAAATTCGGATTACGTGTTAAATTTAAGATCATGATTTAGATCCATTAATTAGATTTTAGTTATAATAATTTTTATATAATTTATTTAATTAAAAATTATACTATAATCAATCTTAAATGACAAATAACTATCAAATATATTTATAATTAATCATAAGATTAATACTAAATTATAAAATACGAATTAAATTTATCATAAATGAATATAATAATTTCCTCTTTCACTTAATTATTAGAATAACCATCTCATCATTCTCTTGATCGATAATGAAATCAAGGCTAGAATCCTGCATTCCGAGTTTAGATACATTTTAATCCATTAGAATAAGTGATGAATCATTAATATATTTTTTTTTCAAAATTAGGGCATTGCGTGTATATAATCATGTGGATAAGATATGGTCAAATGATAATTGCAGGCATATCCTTAACTCGGAGAAAATATGAATTGGAACCCACTAAGTTAAGGAAATTGTAGCCCCTTATTGTTCAAAATTTAATCAAAATTCAACCCAGAAATCATGGCATCTGATCTTCACAGCAGCATAAAATGGTCAATCTTTATCTTATTAGATGGTCTTTTTCCATAGAACAAATTTGACCTCTATATAGTGTATGGATTTGCATGTATAAGTTGATCATAACCCCTTTGAATCCAATCTAACTCTAGTTGACTCTTTGCATGCACCTTCCCCCCGTTTTAAATAAATTAATGAATGAATTGCCTCTACTTATAACTTAAATAAACACATATTTTTTTATTAATATATATATATATATAATGAAATGTATAATTGAACATTCATATAAATGCATCTCGTATATTTAGTTTTGATGATTAATTATTTAGATATTATTTAATTTTTGAAGATTTAAATTCCAAATTAAAGGAAAATACTTGTGAAGTGAAGAGTGGATAAAGTAAAAGAAGAAGAAGAAAAACGCAAAACAATGAATGAGAGCAAATGGATGGAGAGCACAAAACAATGGCGTGAAAAGGATATGGACAAAGTCCCCCATTTGGACGTGGCAACTTGTTATTAATGTACATACCTCGTTTAGGTATGTATGTCTTGTCATCTCCATTACAATGTCTATTATCCTCAAAACATACAAAATCTAACACAACCCATTTGCCAGGGTTCGAATCAACAAATTTTAGATCAAATTTTAATAATATAATTATATAAAAATATTAAATATGTATGAATTTATTCTTTTATCTCCAGTTAAAAATATTTATTTAATAAAAAATATTGTGAAAAATGGAAAAACTTGGTATCATATCAATTATTAGCTGAAGGCTGAAGCTGTTCATATCTGTTGAAGCTGTATCCTTATATCATCTCTGACATCATCATGCTTGTTTGTGTGCCGATCTTTTATCAGCTCAAGGTAATGGAGATGACTCGGCATGTAAGTAGACAACAAGCAGAACACCCATGTCTAATCAATCGATGTAACGCAAAGAACACTGCTATCTATATATACATATAGACACACACACACATATATATATATGTCTATATATGGTGCAATTGTTAGTGCAACTAGCTCGGCAGACTTTTCACTTTCTTCTGATCTTATCTGCAGAACCATGAAACCAAATCCAATGGCTTCTTCCCCAAAACCAAGTGCATTTCAAGTACTCATAATCATCACATTGATACTTACATCAAGCTCTGAAGCTCGTAATAGCCTTCCTCCCACTCCAAGGAAGGTCTATGGCCTTCATATTTTACGTAAACTTGGATACGATGCATCCAGACTTGAATATTATAATCGGAGATGGCTGCAGGAGGCACCAAATATCGACAGAATTTCACCCGGAGGACCAGATCCACGTCATCACTAGCTAATATTATCTACAAAATTTTCATATGAATTTAATTCGTCATGTAAGATTATGAATATCAATATTATTATAGTTTTTACTGGTTTTTATATTATTATAATATTAATTTTATATAAAATAATATAATTTATAAATCAATAATCTTTCCTACCATATGATAGTTAATGGAAAAGTATTGGGTGGAGATTGGCGGGTCTCATGAAACATACATGAGTCTGATGTAGATTATAATAATTTGTCTGATTTAATAATTATAATTTTCACGTAAAAATTTTATATTTTATATTTATAAAATTTCACTAGCTAATATTAT
The DNA here is from genome assembly GCA_948192965.1 of Dalechampia spathulata. Lineage (NCBI taxonomy): Eukaryota > Viridiplantae > Streptophyta > Magnoliopsida > Malpighiales > Euphorbiaceae > Dalechampia > Dalechampia spathulata. Next base: position 6,886 of record CANYBF010505850.1, read on the forward strand.
CTACAAACTTTTCAAAAGAATTTAATTTATTATGTAAAATTATAAATATTTTTATTGGTTTTTATATTATTATAACATTAATTTCATATAAAACAATATGAATCATGATATGAATCAATAATGTTATGGGATGAATTTGGCGAATTCGAAAAATTTCTTCGACATCATGGGTTAATGGAAAAGTGTTGGGTGGAGATTGGTGGGTCTCATTAAATATACATGGGTCTGGTGTAGATTATAATTTACAAATTTAAATTTGTATGATTTAATAATTATAATTTTTACATATTAAACTATATATATATATTTTTTATCATAAACTCCAGCTCTAACAATAATTCTTGAAAATGTACATATAATTTTTATCAATTAAAAAATGAAAAAAATAAGTGATTTATGTTTTAATTAACTTATTTTATTATTTATAAATTTTAATATTTTAATATTTTATTATTTATATAAATTTTATATTAAAATTAATAAATATAATTAGTGAAGTCAGCTTTAATTTTAATCCTCTTTTATTTACTAATGTCAAAGAATCATTCATCTAAAAGATTAAGTTATTAGATAAGATATAGAAAATTTAAAGATTCAAATTTAAAATTTTATTATCATTAATATAAATTCTTATTAAAATAATGAACATAAAAAAAATATATACAATAATTAAGTTTACATCAAACATATATATTTATGAAGAAATCAATATATTATTTTTCAAATCTATTTAATGATATAATGAAAGAAATAAACTGATAAACAAAATGAACATTTAAGGATCATGAAATGGTAAGAAAGTAATTTATTAATATATATAGGAGATAACTTTAATTTTTTTTATTATGAATGAATAATTATTTTTGAAAAGTATTTTTAAAATGGATAATTAAAAGGAAATTAAGGAGATATTTTTTTCAAAATCAGAATAATATGTTTTTCTCCAATTTATCAATCAAAAGATTTAATATATATGAGTAAATAATATAATGAATTAGTGATTTTAGGGGTAAATTTATTTTTGGTATATTTATATATTTGAAATTCGATTCTATCATTAAATTATCATGAAAAATAACTCTAATTCTATAAAAATTATCAACCACCAAAATTGATTTTTGAATTCAAAAAATATAAAATTTGGAAAAATGATATCTCTCTCATCAATTTTTAATATTTTCATATTCTAAAAATTTAAATTTAAAATTTATTAATTGAATTTGAGAAAAATCCACATCATTTATTCTAAAAATTTGATAAATATTCATATTATTTATTCTAAAATTTAATAGTTAAATTTGATAAAAATTCATATGTTCATTTTAAAAGTTTGATGGCACAAATTTATCATTTAATAATAAATGGTGAAACAAATAATAAATTTTATTAGTTTTCCTTTTTTTTTGCACTAATTTCAAGTTTTTTTTTTCACTTAAAAATGTTAAGTTTTTTATTATATATATATATATATATATATATATATATATATATTCTTTGTGAGTTTTTTATATTTTTATTTTCCATGAAATGGCAATCCCGAGATATCATGTGTCTTTACCTCTTTAATATGCAATTAATATTTATTCAATTAATAAAATATATTAAATCTCTATAAATATAATTACGGACAGATATATTTTGATTAATAAATTGATAAAAATTAGATTTAATCAATAATTTTATATTTTTGATTAATTAATTAGTTCAATAGATGATTAATAGAATTTTTAATTAAAAGAATAATTATTTCAAATATCAATTTGATATCATTTTAATTATTTTATTAATTCAAAATAATTATTTTAAATAATTCCAATTAAACGTATGTTATTTATTTTGTAATAATATCATATGATTTTTATAGTTTTTATCCTTAAAAAATAATGATTTTTTATGATAAATTTAAAATAAATATAAAATAAATGATTTTATAAATTAAAATAAATTTATTTAAAATTTTATAAATATTTTTTTAAAATATATTAATTTTGTACTTTTTGTTAAAAAAAGGTAACATTTTTATAAATTTTTTTTATCTTTGAAAAATTTAAAAAACTTTCAAAAAATATTTGTAAAAGTCCACTTGAATATATTTGAAGAATTTACAAGCCTTGAAAACATATTTAAAATATTTAATAATTTTACTAATTATTAAAATAGAAAAATAACTTTAAATCAAAATACTTAAACATGAAAAAATAATCATAATAAATAAAATATAATTGCACGTAAGTTTAGACATACAGAATAGAGAGATGTTCGAAAACGAAAGCTCAATTATATATATATATATATATATATATATATATATATATATATATATAATTATTTATTTATTTTTAAATAATTTGAGAAATAAAAAAAAGAATGAAATTAAAGTGGTAGACTTTATTACCTGAAACTAATCTCAACTGAACGAGAACCTGAAAAGGCAAAAAAAAAAAAAAAGTTGATAAAGGAAATTAGGGTTTTTTTGTTTGGTGAAAGAAGGAAATTAGGGTTTTGATGAATGGCTACGGGGCCAACTAATAGCAGCAGCAGCAAGACCAAAAAATTGTATAATCAAAAGCGTATCTTTCACCAGAAAGAAAGGCGATTCGATGGCGAAACTTTGGCTTCCGACGACGATTCTTCCAGTCAAAGTCACCGGCCTTACGGTAATAATAATAATTTAATATCAATTCCAGGATATGTGAAAATAGACAATAAAGTTAGGATTAGCACGAATAGTGGCACGAAATCTGTTAGAGAATTAAAGAGGAAGTTACTGAGTGAACTTGATCAAATAAGAAGCTTGAGGAAGAAGCTTGAAGCTATAGAATTTAATGGTCAGAATTATAAGATTAATAATAGAACTGGAAGTACTCTTGCTAGAGTAAATTCTGAGGTGAGCACCTCTAATTTGGTACAGTTTCAGGGATTAACTGATAATAATTATAATAATGATGATAATAATCATTTTGAGATGAATTTAGATGGAGAGGGAAAGTTTTCAAAGTTTGATCACAAAAAGGAAAAGGTTTTAAATTCAGATAATAGTAAGAAGAAGAAGGTGAAGCCAGATAATGTTGTGAATAAAGGAAGTGCAACTAAGGTGAGGCCAGATAATGTTGTGAATAAAGGAAGTGTAACTGGCAATGTGCCGAGTAGGTGTATCAGTGGAGAGGTGTTTTATAAGTGTGAGGAGTTGTTGGAGAAGTTGATGAAGCATAAATATGCGTGGGTGTTCAATAAACCTGTAGATGTGATGAAATTGAAGTTGCATGATTATTTTAAGATTATTAAGCATCCAATGGATTTGGGTACAGTTAAGGGTAGGTTGAAAAGGAATTGGTACAAATCGCCAAAGGAGTTTGCAGAAGATGTGAAATTGACTTTTAATAATGCCATTACATATAATGAGAAAGGGCAGGATGTGCATGTCATGGCGAATGTGTTGCTAAAGTTGTTTGAGGAGAAATGGACAGATTTCGAGGCTAACTTGGATTATGTTGCAAGGTCTGATGTGGGTTCTGATGCAAGTTTGTGTGCACCTGCTTTGGAGAGAGCTTCAGCTCCTCCTGCTTCTGATCCTATTACTGATTCTTCTCCACCTCTGCGAAAAATACCCTCCAATTGTAGAACGGAGGGTAGGTTGGAATCTGTTACCAATTCCATAGATTGTAGCTTGAAGCCAGCAAATATTGGTACACATGAGAGTAGGACACCGATGTCAAGAAAGATGATGGAAATGGATCCTCCAAGGAGAGATATGACTTTTGAGGAAAAGCAGAGACTGCGTACAGACCTATTGAATTTGCCTTCAGAGAAACTGGATATTGTTGTTCAGATAATTAAGAAAAAGAACCCTGGGCTTTGCCAACAAGATGATGAAATTGAGGTGGACATTGATAGTTTTGATTTTGAAACCCTATGGGAACTTGATATGCTTGTGTTAAATCACAAGAAGGGCTTAAACAAGGAAAAGGGAATAGCTGAATCCGCTTTTCAACCAAGAGGAGAAACTGGCCACAACATCAAGGAGAATGTAAGACTCGATTTATTATTTAGTTCGATCACTAATTTAGCTTTCTACATGGATGTCTGAATGTCTGACTAGTGGTATTGTTTCCATGCAGAATCGGATCTCTTCTGCTGCTGTGTTGCCCCAAGAATCTGAAGCTGGTAATTTCTTAAATTCACCAGGACTTAATTTTTCGTTATTCAAGTTTGTGCTTTTGGTGTTGATGATATTTTAATTCTTTTGCACTGAATCATGACACTCATTTGCTTTCAAGAAGTTGAAAAGTTTGATGCCACATCTTTTGTTCGAAGAGAAAAACATGGTGACAATGTAAGCAGATCAAGTAGTTCAAGTACCTCTAGCAGTGACTCTGGATCCTCTTCAAGTGGTAATTGAGACATTTTCCTTATCTACAATATTGTGGTGACATTTAAAAATCTTGTAAGTACTGTTGGATGAGCACAAAGCAATTTGTTTATATGATATAGTACTTAAATGCAGACTCTGAAAGCGAGAGTTCCTCTGGATCTGGATCAGGTGGAGGCCAATGACGTGGGAGTTACATGGATTTCGTCGAGGTAGGATACTATTTCTTTTTTGGTTATTGAACTCTACCCATCTTACTTCTCCTTTAACCTACCTAGATGATATATAACCAGATGATAAATGTAAAAAAGTTTGCCTCTATAATGATTTGCTATCATTTGCTTAATAAAATACATTAATAATTGTAAGTTCATGGAAAACAAGCTATGTAATTACACAATATCTGTTATTTAGCGTTCATCTTGAAGCAGACTCCAAAATGCTGTCAACTAATGCATTAAGTCGAAGGCTGTCTTTTGGTTGAAGACTGAAGACAATGTCTTTGTTAGTTTTCTTTTGTTTTTAACAGTAGGTATTTTCATATCCATGCTAACATTTGTTTATATTGAATCAATGGATTTTCGGTTGCAGTTATTGCAGATGTAGATCCATCCATTAACATCTCTGCACCTGACAATTTGATTAATGCCGATTTCGCCCTGTACTCAGCTGCAAAATGCACAGTGAGTACTAAATTCTGTTGCTATTAGCCTTCACCTTACGCAACGATATCTCATTCACCTAAATTACTTGGAAAAACTGTATCATGTGTTGGTAGCAAGGAATCTGCTTGAAAAGCTGTTTCCATGGGACTTTGCAAGGCCGAGGAAGTTGGGGATAGGATTATATTCTATGCTAGCATTAGAATTGGTGATGTAATCTCGTTAGATGAATCAGAAACCAATAATTAAATCAAATTTCTTTTAGTCGTTTTGGTTTCAAAACTTTCATTGCTGTAGGGTGTTAAAACATAAATAATCAACTATGCCAGTTTAATACTTGAGCTACCCGGGGATAAGGGTTAGGCTCAAAGGGATTTATCAGCTTCCCCTTTTTTACATTTAGAGGTCTATGGTGTCTGTTTCTGTAAATTTCCATTACTCTTAAATACAATGAAATTTTATATTCATATTTTTGATAACACATTTTTGAAGATGACAACAATTTATCAAATCTTGGGGCAAATTAGGTTATCTTAGGTGTTTTTTTTTCTTCCAAATGTTAAGTGACGTCATCTTACGACCATACTCGAGGTATAAGAATCCATAAACTCGCAATGCAGGTCCTTACAATACAAGCGGATTGGGAATTGGAACAAGTTGATTGATGCGGACGTCATAGGTTTAAGTCCATGCCCATTGCCATAGCCTTTGGAGTTGGTTTTGTTGGACATCTTTGAGAGTTCAAAATTTGGATAAATACCCCCCAATAAATCTTGCAAAATTACGAAAAACCCTTGAATATGTGGTCAAAATTATTTTCTTATTTTTTTTGATTTAAACTGTTATTTGGAAAAAGCAAATTTTCAAAAAATCAATCATCTTATAATTGTTTAGATATGAGTTTTGGGTGAACTCGCCTTTCAAGTGACTCGCACACTTACAATAACAGAGCGTTGAATGCTGCATTTAGTTCAAATAATACATCATCTATTTTTTAAGCATCAATGATCATAAATTACCTTATTTCTTCTTTTTGGATATTTCATCAAAATTAATATAATTTATTTAATAATTTACTAAGTATTAAATCAACAAGTTGTTAATTTTTATTGAAGAATATTCAAAAATACAATTTTCACCTTTATAACAACATAAGTGAGCAATTATTTTAGAACAAAAATATTTTCTAAAATGGAGAATTGAAATGAAAAATTATATGATTTTTTACCCGTATAGCAAAAGAAGAAACATGGTTAAGAGTGATTTGATAACTCGATAAGCTAATTATTCAACATGCAATTACTAGTGCAAAAAATGGGACATTTTCGCAATATATAATTCAAGCTGGCTGCCTCATCAGAGCAACTTCATAAATTGTGATTCAATTCACTATTTCAAACTTCCCCAAATACCCAACTGGGTGTTATTGATAGAATTTGGTTCAGGTGAAGCCTACTTGTCTACTTCCAAGAGAAAAACGCCAGCCAGCATGCTACTGCTGGCGGTGGAGAAATTTGCAAAACTTGTATCGTTTCTTATGATGGAAGGAATGCACTACACACCCATCACCATAATATAATAAAATAAGAATGAAATTAGAAACGGTGAATTTACTTGTTGGCAAATTGGATTCCCTTCTCAATAGATGCTGCAAGTTCTGGCTTCAGCTCTTCTAAGCCTTCCATTTCGTAGTCAGAAAGTGAACCCAACCCAAGAATTTCCTCAACACCGTTCTTTCCAAGCCTCACCTGCACACCGCAAATAATTCTTAATAAACATTTTTGTATCACCGTAACAGCTACCTCGGAGAAAAAAAAAGATGAAAGCATGCTCTGCGACTTGCGTTAGTATATCACAAACAAGAGTTCAACAGTGGAAACCATTAATGTAATATCTGCAAGCGAGAATTCACATGATCTTTCCAACAACGAGAGAATATGTATATTAAGAAAAGAAACATCAATAATTCTCCGCAACAATTTCTTTCTTTAACTAACAGGCATGGGCAAAACTCCGTTCAGTAGCTTTTTTAAGAAATATCATACATGAAAGATGTGTGCCGTCACATGTCAGGACAAAAATATGATTCTGACAAAGATCAATTATTAAAATAATAACAAAGTAGCAATTTCAACATTTTCAGAGAGAAGGATTGTTCCACCAACATAAACCAGTGAAAACAGACGCACACATATATATGTCAAGATGATGAATCAAATCACCTTTGAAGCAAAGAAAGGAAGGTCAGTGACACTTGATTGCACAAACGAACATTCCACCACATCTGGGACCCCATTAAGTCCCTTCAAGCAAGCATCAGCAAATATGGCACCAGCATAGCTACAAAATAACCACCAAACTGGTAAGCAACCAAACAATCTGTTCCGCTGCAGCATGCAAGCAACATAAACAGGCACAAGTAGGAGAACAAAAAGATACTATGAAAAATTATGAAATGGAAAGAGCAAGTTTTCCCTAAGCAAGAAAAAATTCAAATAAATCACATGTTAGATTAATGATGAAAACATAAAATAGAGATGGAAATCAATTAAGAAATGTTGCGGACTTGAGTTTACAAGTGCTCTACAAGCGCTTCCTGTTAATTTTAAGGTAATCTAAGCTGCCAATCTAACCACTTCATCAAGAATCATGATACTAGCTCAACACTCAGACCCAGTTAGTAAGAAAATCAGAATTCTGGTATACCAACATTTTCCACAAAGGAAAAAAATGAATTTTCCTATTTGATTTGTGCGAGTCAGCTAACTCTCATCATTCCAGAATTGAGACTGGCGTTTATTCAGTAGAGAAAGAGTCGTCTTTTTTTTTCAACTTTAAAATGTGATTTATGTAAAAGCAAGATCTTAACTTGAGAAAATAATTTTTACAAACAAACCACAGCAGTAAAATCCAAACAGAATACAAACTTACGCCATAGACAATGTTGCAGATCCTTTTCCAGCCTTTGCTTCTACAACCTCAGTGCCTCCATCTTGAGTTCTCTTTGTAAGAGCCACAATGTCTTCATCTGAAAAATTGGCTTCTGGAGTAGCCTACAAAAGAAGTGATAAACAAATGCTGCAAATTAATTGTCATGTCAAACATGCTGCTGATAGTTAAGCCAAAGAAAACAGAACACAGAGGGGGGGACCAATTACTTGTGAGAACAGAGGGAGAATGGTTATGCCAGCATGGCCACCAACAACTGGTACATTAACCCCTGTGAGAAGTAAATAAAATAAATAAATAAAAATGAAATAAAAAGCAAAAATTCAACAAAAGAAGAAAACAGATGTAAAAATAATATATCAAATGCTTCATATAAAACAACAACAAGGCCTAGGATCATCTTAGCAGAGTAACTTAACCTTACTTTAAAATAGGTAATTATAATTTTAAAATATAAATTAGTAAAGATAATACAAGTATAAACAGTAGTTTGAGATTAGATGATAATAAGGCGAACCTGCAACTGGAACCTTTGCCTTTCCAGCATAGAATGTCTTGGCTCTAACAACATCAAGAGTGGTTACACCGAACAATCTTTTCTCATCATAGGTTCCTGCTTTCTTGAAAACCTCAGCAGCAATAGGTACAGTGGAATTCACTGGGTTGCTAATCATATTAACAAGTGCCTAATCACAAATAATTCAACGCTCAATATTATTCAATAATAAACAATTACATCTTAGAGTATCAAGAGAAAATATCAAACGGCTAAAATTCTACAATAGGAACTCACATTAGGACAATACTTGGCAATAGCTTCACAGAGACCCTTAACAATGCCAGCATTGATGTTGAACAGATCATCACGTGTCATTCCAGGCTTTCTTGGGACACCAGCTGGGATGATTACAACATCTGATCCCTTTAAGGCTTCCCCTAACTGATCATCTCCCATATAACCTTTCACCTAAAACACACAAACACAAAATCTCCATTCTGATTTTCCATAATAAAACCGATATTGAAAAATTAAACACAATTCAACAATAAAATGAATATGAAATTACTTGTAAATATGCAAAAGGAATGCGCAGAAACTACAGAATCAAATCAGCTTCAGCAAGCACAGAACTAAATTAATAAAATCGACATAAATTAAATCCTAAACCCTAAAGGCTATACCTTACTAAACAATAACTTTACACCTAAGAACAAGGCTTTAATCGAAGAGAGTAAAAAATTAAATAAAATAACTTAATCTTTAACTCGATTTATTTCAATCAAGTACAATTAAATTAACATTCATTTTTATTAATAAAAATAACTAATCAAAAGAAGTACTTCTAAATCGAAAAGAAACTTTCAGGAAATTCAAGAAATGAAGCAATATTACCATGCAGAGCACCACATTTCTCAAACAGCTCAACCTTTATCTAAAAAACTGAACTTTTTAAAATTTGAAAAAGAATAAACACTGAAATGAAATAGGCAACATGCGGATTATATAGATCAAATAATAAATAAATAAATAAAATGTAAACCTCAGATCTGGTGTTGATATGGCTAACATCAGCAGCGACACCAGGTGTGTTAGCAATATCGTAGAGAGCGAGATTAGAGACGAGAGGATTAAGCTTCATGAGAAGAGCAAGAGGCTGACCGATACCGCCGGCGGCGCCGAGCACGGCGACTTTGCGGCCAGGGACAGAATCAGAGGAGTAGCCACGGTGGAGGAGATGAGAAGATGAGGTGTTGCGGGTTAGGGTTTTGACGGATCTGAACAGTGACGACCTCATTTTTCTCCTTCTCTGGTTTTCTTTGGAAGAGAGGGTTTCGGTAGCAACGAACGGTGTGATAGTCTCGAGGAGGAAAGTAAGTAAAGCTTTTGGTATTTAAGAATTTCAGTTCCGCTTTTGGTATTTATAGTTTTTATAATTATATATCAATTAATATTAATTTTTACTTATATATAACTAATTAATATTAATATATTATTTATATATTTAATCCAAAATTTGGAATTTTTTATAATAAACTTTCATCTCAAATTAATAAATATATTTTTAATTTCATAAATTTATTATAATTTCATATTTTTGTCACTCTTTCTTCACCACGTCATTAATCTAAACTATTATTATTATTAATTAAGATTAATGTAATTATATTATTATTATTATTATTTTTAATTTTCGGGTGAACAAAATTAGTTGAAAATAAATAAATGGATAAATAATATCTAAAATCTCACATTCCTTAAACCCTTTAAAAATCCTAGCAACAGGCGGGCTCCAGGCAGTCAACGTGCGCATAACATGATAATGAGCGAAGTTTGTGGCCTCTGTACCCACTGCCTCCGCTTCCTCCTCCCTTCTCCTCCGCTTTCACTTCCTCGCAGCCGCCTATTTACCACCTCTGCTCTCGCTGTGGCTGCCGGTAACAAAGAAAAGGTTATTGTAATCTCTGGTCCCACCGGAGCTGGAAAGAGCCGGCTTGCTCTGGAATTAGCTAAGCGGCTTAATGGTGAAATCATTAGCGCCGATTCTGTGCAGGTCATTATCCACTTCATGTCTCTATTCACTGATGAGAGGATTCTGAAAGATAAATTTCCTGCCTTCTGGAAATTTTCCTTAACTGAACTCGGAAATTTTAGCTTTTGAAGTTTTGAATTTGTTTTATGATTTAGGAATTTAATTGTTAGATGGTGAATAAAATATTTTTTTAAAGAGAATTTAGTGTTAGCTACTGTTAGTTTTTCTTTTACCTTTTCGTTTTCTTTTACCTTTTTTGTCTCTTTCAATTGTAGGTATATCGTGGTCTTGATGTTGGATCAGCTAAGCCTTCTCCAAACGAAAGAAAGGTCTTTCTCTCTCTACACATACACACACACACACACACAATCATGAACGGAAAGTTGGTTTTAAACATCGTTTTGATGGGTGCTTCCATTTCTGATATGCTGTAATTTTGTGGACTTGATGAGAGAGTAGACATTTTACTCTTTGTTAAGCATTGTGAAGTATATTGTTCAATAGACTGAAAGGAAAAGTTCATGTATATGATGATTAAAATAAGTTTCTCACACTCATACATTGGAGGAATTCATTTTAAATTTAGCAAAGAAGAAAGGAAATTTTGAGCTTTTCACTTTCATATTATTTGTTGAAATATCTTTGAACAAAGTAAGGTGCATAGACTATCAGTTAACGTGCCAATATATCTCAACAAGTGTTAACTTCTCATTGAATTTATGTACACGATCCAGATTGTTTGTTTTGTCAGCATGCCGTTAATTAGTTGGTAGAAGAATGTGATAAATCAACATAATATTTGTATATCTAGTTATAATCATCAAATTCATACTCATTTCTGCAGGAAGTGCCACACCATCTGATCGACATACTACACCCGTCTGAAGGTATATTCCTGCAGCACCAGACTGATGTGCACAATACATTGAATGTATATTATTATTATTTTCATGGTGCACTTTCCTGTCACAATTTGGAGGAAGATCAATTTTCTTTGTGTTTTCATGAACCTATGATGCTTATTGTTTGACATTTGTTCAGATTATTCAGTTGGAAAATTTTTTGAAGATGCTAGGCAAGCCACAAAAGATATTTTGGACAGAGGTCGTGTTCCCATAGTTACTGGTGGGACTGGATTATACCTGAGATGGTATGTTTCTGCATATGTCTAGGAAGCATTTCTAACCGGCTTTTTCATTTGCAGAAATGTCAAATGCCTATACTAAATATTTCTTAAGATATCTGGGCTAATGCATATTTTAGTCTAATAATTTTGCTTATGCAAATTTAATTTTTATTACTGGATCCTCATTTTATTATATGTTCCCTTTTAGAAAAGGTCATGGCTGCTAGTTAGTTTTATGTGATAAATTTAGCAATTGGATCCTTCTTTTTAGGGTCATGCTAAAAAAATCTAGGTCATCCTTGTTATTGAGAATGTCTAAGTTCTGATGTATTAGAAATCATGTTGATTTAGTTTCATTAGCTGCATGATTGTATGTCACAAGAAAGACTTCTCTTCCTATTTTGCTGCAACTATAGTTTTCTCTTTCTGGCCTACTTCCTCCTTTTCTTTTTCTTTTAACTTTTTTTCAGTCCTTGTTTCCCTTTTATCATCTTTTTCTCTTATTTTTCTTCAACATTGAAGGCTTATAAGAATACTTGAAGCCAGGTCCTTCTCTCCAACAATTGTTTTAGGTAGGATGAAAATTTAGTCAAGTGTGTTTCTTTTCCTTATTATTGGTTGTAGCAATAATTGTGCAATCTCAAACTGGCATGAAGATTGAACAGCCAGTGTCAAAACAAATATAAACTTTCAATTTAGCTTAATAGTTATTGTGAATTGAAGAATGAATTTTGACATACTTAGGTAGCAGAAGGCATGCCCCATATTGCATTAGTTAAGTTAAAATACATATGCTTCCTCGAAAACTTAAATGTAAAATTGTATCAAAGCTTTTGTTGAATATTGTTCTGTTGTCTGACCAAATTTGCTGCTCAACGACTTCATGTCATTTTGAATTTGATTGTACATCAAATGTTGTTACTGCCAATAGATCTGGAGACAACTTGAAAAGAAAATAAATAGAAAAGAAAAGTAAAGATCCTCGTGCAAGTATCTGATGTTGTCTGTTGAATGACTTGAATCAGGTTTGTATATGGGAAGCCAGATGTTCCAAAAGCTTCGCTAGAGATTGCATCTCAAGCATACTCCGAGCTTTCAGAACTGCAGAAAAACCAGGACTGGGATGCAGCTGTTCAGTTAGTGGTCAATGCAGGTGATCCAAAGGCTGAATTTTTACCTGCCAATGATTGGTACCGGTTGCGACGCAGCCTTGAGATAATCAAGGTCCTTGCTGTTCCCCAAAGTTAGAAAAACGCACTGTTGTGATGCTAAAAAGAATAGTAATATAATCTATTTTGTTTTGGTATTAGTTTATCGCTACATTCACTCTTTAGAAATTTCACAGTACTATATCATCATCTCAACTTGGCTTTGGTTTTATCAATTCACCAAGATGAACTTCATTGTTTCGAAGTGTGATAGGTTCTAAAACTGATTTGAACATGAGCATTTATCATTATTTCCTTTGGGGTGGCAGGCCACTGGATCTCCTCCATCTTCTTTTAGAGTTCCATATGATTCTTTCAAGGAAAACTCAAGTACAGGATTAGCAGAGAACTCTCTCAATGCAAATTCGGCTGGTTATGTATCAGAGCAAGTGAAACCAAAAGGCTTGGACTACGAGTTCATTTGTTTTTTTCTCTCAAGTCCTAGGCTTGATCTCTACAGATCAATTGACTACCGGTGTGAAGATATGCTTTTAGGTATATGTTATCAGTAAACAGTAATTGTCTTCGAGATCTTATCACTCTTAAATGTCTATGCAAATTCAATTTTTTTTGACAAGGGAATCATTTATATTTTCACTTTTTTGAAATAATATTCTTATTATTTTTATTCTCATGAAATTGCTAATTTAACAGGGAAAAGTTACACCTTTACCACTTCAATTGTTTGGGGTAACTGGCTAAGTTTCATGATGAGGCACATGCATGTAGCAATACTTATTTTTGTTTTTTTGTTGAGATATTGGAAATTAGATCCTTAGGTTTTATTTAACCAATCACCTTGAGATATTCCTGCTGTCCAAACTGATGCCGGTCATGCATTTTTTTCAATGCTTGGAGTTTCAGTTAAAGAGTTTGACTCTGAATTAGCAAGGCGTGGGTGGGTTGTTTACTTCCTATGCGCGCCAGTTAGACTAGCATGAAAAGATAATATTTATCTGATAACATGTAATCGAACTCATATTTTATCATAACATGGTAGGCGACACAATTTGGCGCTAATATTTTACCTTAAGTTCTGACTTGTGGAAGTTCTTTTACTCGTGTAGTTCTGTTTCTTAGTTTTTTCTGCAATTATTTTTTCACTAGTGTTATTATCTTTTGATAGGAACTGATGGGATTTTATCTGAGGCTAAACGGCTTCTTAGCATGGGTCTTCTACCTAATTGCAACTCTGCAACTCGTGCAATTGGTTATAGACAGGTATACTGTTTCTCATTCCTCTGTTATTATTTAAACTAATTCATGATATGAAATCCTTTTAATTGCTTTTTCAAGATCTCTTGTAAATCAATATTTCATATAATTTATATAGTTTTCTACACCTCCGCTTCACCATAAAGGCTAGTTACTCTGTAGCACTTCTTTGAGTCAATTGCACTTACATCTACCCTTCTATATTTTTTCAGTTTCAATCTCCTAACTTCTTTTAATCTTTCAGGCGATAGTATCCTCACAAAATTTTACCAACATGGATGTAAAATGCCATATTAGCGAAATTTAACCTTTTATGTGGCGTCATTTCAGTTGCAACAAAATTTTCACTTTAAAATTTAAATTTCTTTTGTTACATTTCTAAGAGGGAGGTGCTTTTATTTAAAACAGAATTAACTCTCACCTTATTGTTGATTGACCCCTAGTGGCCATCCCCTCATCAATTTTCACTGCATGTATGCTTTTGTCCCTCCTGCTCTGAAAGTGGTTTTATGCAAGGGTGACTTGACTTGCATGATTCACTAATTTCAGGCCATGGAGTACCTTTTACAGTGTAGGGAACAAGGGAATACGAGTTCTGCAGGAGAATTTTATACTTTTCTATCTGAATTTCAGAAAGTTTCTAGGTAAATATATCTGCCTTCCATTTGATATGATGTAATTCTTGAACAGATCATGCTTTTGATCGGATGAATATCATCTTTATTTAGAGAATTTCAAAATAATCATTGTTGTATGGATCCGCTAATCATTCTGTACCATTTTGTTAATGCATTCGTATCATCATCATCACAACCTGGTTAGCTATATGCAAGTTCTTAAGCACCCAGCAAGTCTTAGGAAGCCTGATGAATAATCTTCTCTTAGTGCAGAAATTTTGCAAAAAGGCAAATGACATGGTTCCGCAACGAGCAGATCTATCACTGGCTTAACGCCTCCAAGCCCCTGGTACGCTTGATTCCTTATTGTGTATTCAAAGTGAAAAATAGTAGGTGTGCACTCTGTTGAGTGCTGGGAAATGCCAGAGGGAAACCTCAAATCCAAACAAATAAAGACAACTTTATTTACTATATTGTTACACAATATGCAAGATGACATTCTGTTGCAAAGTATATTAACGTCTTCACTTAAATTACTTACGGTAGTTTCCTTTTCTTCTGCTGATCTCTGCAAATATTGCATTTGCAGGAAAATATTCTCAACTACATCTATGATGCATACCATGATCAGACTGGATCTTTGGTTGTTCCTGAATTACTTCAAATGAACAAATCTAATCAACGAGAAAGTCTTCAACTACAGACTTACCGCAGTAAAAACAGGTACGAACTAACAGTTGAACAAAGGAACATATTGCTATTTTTTCACAAAGAGCTAAAGAGATCACTTCTTCCGTGAAGGCATTTTGTCAGCCGTAATGACTGCTCTGATATCCTGCACTGGATAACGACTCAAAGTGAAGTAATGAGCAGTGTTGTTTGATCGAGTTGGCGACCGACAACTTGATATTACGACTGGACCTAAAGGTGAGAATTTCATTCCAATGGTGTCGGAATGATCCATCCAGATTTACTCCAAGGATTTGCTGATGATCCATCTGCAGGTATTGTTGAGCTGAGCATTGATCTTCACAAATGCAAGCACTTAATGGTAAAATGTAATAACAAATATTTCTACATATTTTTTTTGTACTTTGTCATGTTATAATATTATTTTCTTTTCTCTTCCTATTTCTTCAATTTTTTCTTTGTTATGTTATTTTTCTTAATATTCATGAAAGAAGAGACTCATAGGAAATGATGGAACAATAACAATGAACGTATGCATGGATCATATAAATTATATATGTATTAGTTTTGTATTAATTTATATATAATTGTTAATATATATATATCACTAAATGATAAATTGGGTTCATGCAAGACATCAAATACGAAAACAATGTCAATATATAGAAATCCATTTTTGATTTACATTGAAATATTTTTGAATACAGATTCGATTCAAAGTAGATCGTAAATGCCTAAATGTGTGCATCCAATGAGCTTCTGAATTGTCAAAGTAAGCAATTGTTTTTTTCTATAAGTCTTCGTCATCATATTTATTTTCAAAAAAAATATTTAAAATTAATGTTTTTATAATTAATTAATTAATTAATTATATTAGTATCTTTTCACTTTCAAAATAAATATTTTAATTTTTTTAAGTTCAATTTTTATATCAAATAATTTCTCATTTTTATAATATTAACACGTTAAAAATCATTAGAATTTTAACTTGAAAATCTATTTTAATAAATTTTTAAAAAATTCCATGAATTCATAAACCCCATGACAATGAAGGCTTTTATTTATATAATAATTGATCGAATGAACAACTTTATCTACAAAGCAATCTCAATGCATATTTTGTCAAATTAAAATGAAACTTCATATGAACTTTCAATTGGTCTCTCTCACAAGTACAACCCACGACCGAGTCTTCTTCTAATTTTTAATTTCATGATCATATAATTTGATATAAACTGTAATTGCTTCCAAGTTTTTTTATTTTATTTTAGAATTTCGAAACAAAATTAAAAAATAAAATAATTTATATTAAAAAAATGTTTCTTTTATACCAAACATTTTATATTCCAATCTTAATACTATTAACGTGTATTTTTTGGCATCGTCAAAGATGCATAAATTATATATTTAATATATGTGAGGAAATCATATGAAATATATAATTCGAGTTTCTACGGGATGTCAAAATCTAGGGATGGATTGACAGAAGAAAATTAGACCCATTTATAAAATAAAATCATAAAATCATATTAGTAATTACTGTGATTTTTCTGTTACTAGCGTGTTAGCTAAGTCACTATCAAATCTTAAATTAATCTAGTTACTTCATCACTAAGTCATCCTTGACGTTTTCCTCTTAGGTCTCAAAAGGTGATGTCCCTCACTCCAAGGACCCCCACACCCCGACCCGATAGGACTGTGAAGGAGGTAAATTACGGTACCCAACGGTCTCCTAGATGGGGATCCGGGGTCTTGGTGCCCACAAGGAGCCCACCCAGAGGGCGAAACTCCCACACTGTGGCTGCCAAGACTCGAACCGTGGATTCTTAGGTCTCAACATCACACCCGAGTACCAACTGGGCTACACCCGTACGGGTACGTTTTCCTCTTATATATATAAGAAAAAGGCTCCATAGTTTTGATCAAAACAATAACTACTTTCACACTTTTTTGAAATATTTACCATGGATTCCTTCCAAGGTGCTAAGCCTTCACAATCTCAATACATGATCGGAACCCCGATAATTACGACACCCAAATTGGATGATGATAACAAGAAGGAGACGAGGAGGAGGAAGAAGAAACGAGGTTGCTTTGTCTTGTGTTGCTCTGATGTGAACTTGGATTTAGACAAAGGATTGGAAGGGAAAGCAGTTGCTCTTTGGAATGATAAGGTCAAAAGTAGATTCCGCTTCATCTTGTGTTGCTCTGATGTTCATATGAGTTCTACCACCAAGTAAAAGGTTCAAAATTCATATGATGAGAACTATCTTTTTTATATAATTCATCCATTATTAAGCCTTTCGATAATAAACAATCGTTTTTAGCTTTTGTTTCCTTACGAGTAGACAAATACAATCTTTGTGATATATTATGCATTTGTTTATATGATGTGAATTTCAAATGATGCTTTGGTCTAATAATAACGGTGTTAAGGTTTTAGAGTCAATATTCTTCTTTTTTTGTTTGATTTTGATTATTTGAATAATATTTTTATTCAATTAAGTATTTAAATCATCAAATTTTTATATTTATCGGATGTTTTGATCATATTTTTTTATCTAAATATCAAATAAATTGAATTTTTGATGCTCAAGTCATAATTTTTGATGCAAAATATGAACACAAGCTACAACCAACTCCTTCATTTCGGATTATATTCTTTGTGATCATTTGTATTTCATTAGTGGTATGATTTGTTAGATATGAAGTGGGATTGGATCTATGAAGATGGATGGAACCTTAGCTTTGAGACTTGAATCATGAGTATATGCTGTAGGACAAAAAATGAACTATAATCTCGAACAATGAGTTGAACAAACAATAGCTTGAGTCGTGTCGATAGCACCGTCCTTAAAGGATATTTGCGTATAGTAACAAATCCTCCCAGGATTAAACAAGCTCTTCTATCAACGTAGGAACAACAGGAACAACAAAAACAGGAACTCGGGAATGCCGAACTAGCAAGCTTTGAATGAGGAGGAGGAGGAGAGCAAAGGAAGACGCTTTACTTGTTGTGTGTTTAACTAAGGAGAGGAGCTATGTATTTATAGCCATCCGGGACCCGAACGTTGGAGTGGATGTTGCGGACGAGAATCATGGGAAAGTGAACGTTGAGGTGAACGTGGGAAGGTGGTGGAGAGAATCAAGGAACGGGAAGTCAAATAAGACTTAGTAAAAGTCTTATGAAAAGAAGAAAAAATTTAAAACAATTTAAATACGTATTAAAATAAAATCGTAAAATGGATCGGATATCGGGACCCCACGAATCGAAGGCATTCGTGTCCGCAGGACGCGCGCAGGGGGGGTGCGAATCCACCGATTTGGCCTGCTTGGCCCATTCTCATGTGCGCGAGCCCATCCCATTTCCCAAGCCCATTTTACCAATAACAAAAGCAAAGTTAAATTTAAACTTAAGTTTTTGGCTTTATAATAGAGATGTGGGATAAATGTCTTTTGTAATACTACAAAGGCTCCAACAATATTTACTAATCCATTGTCTGAAGATTTGTAGAAATATGTGGAAGAGAAATGATACGAGCATCGTATGCTTCACGGATAGAATGGCAGTCCACCTCAATATGTTTAGTGTGCTCATGAAATACTGGATTAGCAGTAATTTGAATAGCACTAGTATTATCCGCATGAAGTGATGTAGGAGCAATATGTGGAAACCCAAGTTCAACTAATAAACCTCGAAGCCAAACAATCTCAGAACACGCAGAGGACATAGCACGATATTCAGACTCAGTGGAGGACTTAGATACTCTATTTGCTTTTTGCTTTTCCAAGAAATTAAAGAGTTGCTAAGAAACATGCACCAACCAGTAATGGAGCGTCTAGTATCAGCACATCCAGCCCAATCAACGTCACTATAAGCAAGGAGACGAATTGGAGAATCCACAGGAAAGGAAAGATCGTGGGTGGAAGTACCTTTCAAATAGCGAATAATACGATGAACAGCAGCTAAGTGAAGATGCCTAGGTGCCTGCATAAATTGGCTAACTTGTTGAACAACAAATGAAATATATGGTCGAGTAATAGTTAAGTAGTTAAGACTCCCAACTAGTTGTCTATATAGAGATGGATCAGAGAGAAGATTACCCTCATCATGGCGATATTTCACATTGACTTCTAAAGGAGTATCAACAGAATGACCCTCTTGTAAACCTGCCAAGTTAATTAAGTCATAAGTGTATTTATGTTGATGTAAAAAAATACCAGTTGAGCTAGAGTGTACTTCAAGACCCAGAAAGTATTGTAACTTGCCCAAGTCCTTCATATGAAATGAATCATGAAGGCGTCCCTGTAGCTGAGAGATTAATTTAGAGTTTGTTCCGGTTATGACAATATCATTGACATAGATCAAAAGTAAAACTATTCCTGCAGTAGTCTTACAGAGAAATAAAAAGGAGTCGTATTGACTTTGAACAAAGGAAAAGCGAAGAAGGGTAGTGCAAAACTTATCAAACCAAGCACGAGGAGCCTGTTTCAATCCATAGAGCGATCTGTTTAGCTTACAAACATTAGAAGAAGGTGTAGAGAATAGCCCTGGTGGTGGAGTCATATAAATTTCTTCATTAAGGTCCCCATGCAAAAAAAGCATTCTTAACATCCATTTGGTGCAATAGCCAACCCTTTGAAGCAGCAAGAGCTAGAACAAGTCATACTGTTGTCATCTTTGCAACAGGAGTAAAGGTCTTTGCATAATCTACACCATATTCTTGTCAATTATTGAGAGCCACTAACCTCACCTTATATCTGTCAATTGAGCCATCGGACCGTAATTTAATGGAATATAACCATTTGCAACCAATGGGCTTAACATCAACAGGATAAGGAACAATATCCCAAGTATAGTTTACCTGAAGAGCCTGAAGTTCTTCGTGCATAGCTTTTGACCAACATGCTTGTTTAGCTGCTTGAGAATAAGAAGTTAGAACTGGGGTGTTAGCTAAAATAGCAGAGAACCCATACCAATTAGGAGGATGCTTGATACAAGAGGATCTGCGAGGAACCACTGGAGCATATACTAACTCAGATTCAAGAAGAACTTGAGATTAAGGTGATTATCTCTGTCGATAGACCATACCAGGTTTAAAACGCTCAATGATCTGAGAGTCATCAAAACTAGGAAGCATAACAACAGCAGGTAGAGAAACAGGATGCTAAAAATAATACTCATGTTCAAAGAAAATAACATTTCGAGAAATACACAAACGTTTAGCAATGACATCCTAACACAAAAAACCTTTATGAGTAGTGCTATAACCCATGAAAGCACATCTAACAGATTCATAACTACTCTTTATGAGTAGTTATAAATCTTTTTACAACAACAATAAAAAATTCAAATTTATGTTTAAAATGTATTATATGCTAGTAAGACATTGAATATAAGCTAATTAATTAAAAAGAAATCCAAAACAAAATATTAATACTGAGATGAACTATTTTGACACTAAAAATAATTAGTAAGATGAATTTATTGATATGAGAACTTTACTTCCTACATAATTGTTAATTAGAAATAATATATATAATAGATATAATTTTAACACTTCCATGTATTTATTATTATTATTATTATCATCATCATCATCATCATCATTATTATTATTATTATTATTATTATTATTTAAAAATTTTAAAAATTTTGACATAATTTTAAAATAATTATATCAAAAGTGACAAATAATTAATTATCTCAATTATTAATACAGAATTTAGTTGCTCAAGTTTAAATCATCAAACTTAAACTTTATTCCCATGAATGAAACCAAAGAACGAATCTATGGTCCTTATTCTAGTTGATGAACCAATGATAAACCGGAACATTATATATAAATATAACATTTTCACATTATATATAAAATAAATAGGTGTATTTTAATGTATATAAGAAATCAACAAGTTTTAAATTTATAAACTTAGATTGTAACCATGCCACCGCAAGAGTACGGATCACAAGTACAACTTAAGGATATCGTTCTCTGGAACCAAGAGCGGCTTAGTACTTACTATTGATTTTATTGATTATCTAAACAACTTAACAATATAGTTTATTTAATTAACTAAGATCACTAACCAACTACCATAATATACATAACATATAATTAATCATAATGATGGACAATGATGAATAAAGAATATACATTTCATTAATAGTCTAATTATCATCTTCAAAGCAGTGTTTAAATGCAAAGTTCTTTCTTTCAAAAAAGTATTTACCTACTAAAACTAAGCTAACACCCTACTTTCATGACTGCTAAGATTAACTTCAATGATTAAGTTCATTTACTACACTTTATGCCTCCAAAATAATTAACTCATATGTCTAGATAATTACAATTTTTCATTTGATTAAGTTAAACCTTCTTTTAAAGTAATTAATAGAACCAGTTTGATGTTTTCATATTAAAAAGACCCATTCTAACAATCAAATATCATGGCATGAATCACAACTCAAAAACATGAAGAAATAATCGATTCATAATAGAAAGGAAATAATTTTGTTCAACATATCATCCAATCCCTACAAACTACTATCAAATCATAATTAGAAAATAAATAAAGTAAAAGAACATAATAATGAAAGAAATTAC
This sequence comes from Dalechampia spathulata, assembly GCA_948192965.1. NCBI lineage: Eukaryota > Viridiplantae > Streptophyta > Magnoliopsida > Malpighiales > Euphorbiaceae > Dalechampia > Dalechampia spathulata. The sequence continues at coordinate 28,858 of CANYBF010505850.1, forward strand.
AACCATAAACTTATTCAAAACAAAACTAATTAGAATAAGATGGAGATAAAGAGAAATTAGAATGATCTACTGCTACTCTACTTTAATTCTTCCTTTTCATCCAATTCGGTTGCTTTCCTCAATGTCTGGATAAAGAACTATCAAAGATAGATATAGAAGATTAGCAAGATTCACAATGCAAAAATGTTAGTTTTTCCGTTCTCCTCTCCAAAAACTCTAATTCTCTCTTAAGACTCTCATAATGCTATGTGAATGAAAATGAATGATAGAAGGAATCATCAATCCCAAGTTCTAATTCTCTCCAAAAAAAACCCTAGATTAATCCCTACCCTTTGATCTTATGATCCTATGGCTGATATTAAAGTACAATTAAGTGTCCAAAATGAGTCACACGAGTCATGTGAAGCTCAAAACAAATGAAAGAGTGAAAATCAAGAGGACGTTAAGTTCTACACGAGTCATGTGGAACCTTACATGACTCGTGTAAGGCTCAGTCAAAGAAGGAAATACATGAATAAAAAGGTTGGTTGTTACATGACTCATGTAGCCTTTTACACGAGTCATGTAAGACTCGTTTTGGGATGAAATTTGAATTTTTTCAAGTGTAAAACGTGACTAATTCCAATAGTATTCCATACCACACAACCTAAGGACTTAAAACTAAAGATTTAATGCATAAAAATGAATCTAATAACCTATATAAAGTAAGTGAACTAAAATAAATATGATTAACTTCTAAACTAATGTAGATTAACTATATGATTTCTATGTCAAAACTAGAATGCTAGAATGCCATGTAAATTATGCAAAATGTATAGAAAATGCATGAAATTATGCTAATAATGCAACATATGAGTGTGATGCATGAGAAGTGAATAATGCATAAAATACTATATTATATGCTTATGTTTGAAGGGAAAAACATAAAAATAATGCTTGAAAAGATATTATAATATAGGAGAAAATATAGGTAAAAATCATAGTTATCAATATTAATCATAGTTATCATAGTTATCAACAGTATTACTTTAATTATAAAAGAAAAGAAAATTATTTTATTATTAATTATATTTTTAATTATTAAAATAATTTAAAGAGAACGTAATAGAGATTTAATATATTATTTTATTATAAATTGAGATAATTAGAAAAGGAAAATGAGGTGTGTTTTCATATTAGAGGGGAGTAATTAATTATCCGAAACCTCTGAATGGTTAATTATGCAAAATAATTATGGCATATCAATTTATGTTAAATAAAAATAAATACTTAATAATATTTGCTTTTCATTTCAATATGTACAGAAACCGAGTATTATAGAGTAACCATGCAGGATACAAGAACTACCTCCTAATGGCTAGAATTAGAGACGAATCTGAAAAGAAAATTAAACGAGATACTTTATTATATAAATTTTAATAAAAATAATAAAATATGTATAAATTTCAAAGATCTGAAAAATTCAAAAATGAGAGGAGACAAAGATCTGTATTGCCCTCGTAGATCCGTCCTGGAAGATGGCAATCCACATCCCAAAGGTGGTTCGGCGGTTTTAGACATAATCACCAGTTCCATGGTTATAATGTACAAGAACCAAAGGAAAGGAGAAATGCGATCTATCACTAATAAATCTTAATGTGGAATAGCAGCATGTGAGATCACAGGCTAGACCCATGTGCAAACCCAATGACCCAAAAGAATATATATGATGTTGTTTTCTATTTTTTGTTAAGAAATGTTATTATGGTGGATTTGTCTGTTTATAGTTTAAGCAAAATCGTACCGTGGATGCACCCACCCATTACCCAGCTAGGATTGGTTTGGACTATGTGATAACTCTTAAATTAGGTATCTTAATTTGTGTGAAAAGTGTCTGTTATTGTAACAAAGTTGTAAGCAAAAGCTAGCTAGCAGAAAAAGGAAAAGTAAATACAACATGCATGTGGTACAATTATTGAACAAAAGTACGAAGATACACTATTAATTTGTTATTACAAAGCATCAACGAAACCATATTGAAACTCGTCTGATTTGCTTGAAACCAGAAGGACACAAACCCCCCCCCCCCCCTCACACTAGATTTACATGAATTGCCCCAAAACAAGTGCATAATTTTACAGTAGCATTGTGCATGTCTACTGCCATGTGGTGGATTGGTAATTGACTCAAGCAAATCCAAAGCAGGACATTCCCCCCATTTCCCATTAATTACCTAGAATCCTCACACCCTTATCAACCCTAGAAAAAAAAAACTCTTATTCAATCACAAGCTAGCTAGATAGGAACATAACCAAAGTACCCAGTAGATGAACTTGCATGGAAACCATAGTTTTATAGCGATCTCTTCACTCGGTCTTTTCAACCGCAACTTATGCTTCCTCCTTCTTTTCCTGATCACCTTCTGCCTTTGGATCTTCGGCTACTACTGCTTCAGTTACTGGTTCTTCTGGTGCCTCGGCAGGTTCGGTTGTCTCTTCTTTGGCCTCCTCCTCTACCGCTGGTGACTCCTCCACTTCAATTTTCTCAACGGGAGCAGGCTCTTCAGCTGTTTCTTTTGGGGTTTCTTCTGCAGCTTTTTCTAGTACTGCTGGCTCTTCTGCTGTTTCTTTTGGGGTTTCTTCTGCAGTTTTTTCTACTACTGCTGGCTCTTCTTCTACAACTTCCTTGGTCTGATCTTTTTCCACCTCTTTAGGCTCGGAAAGTTCTTCGGTTGGGGTTTCATCAACCTTTGGTGCTTCTTCTGCCTTCTCTTCTTCCTTTGGTTGTTCATCAACAGCTACTGGCTCTGCTTCTGGTGTTTCTACATTCGCTACAGCCTCTTCTTTCACACTCTCTGCTGCCTTCAACTCTTCTACTTTTTCCTCAGCATGAATTGCGGTCTGTGCTGACACTACCTGAATACATAGTAACAGCATCCTTCTTTAAAACAAAAAGTTGACATCATCATCATACTTATAGTAAAATCACTCTAACCCTGAATTATCTTAAAACGTTCTTCAATTCATTAACTACATGAAATCATTTTCTTTTCAACAAGAGATTCAATAGTGAAAATCCCACATACAACATATTCACCTTTCTAGCAGCATCAAGAACTAAAGATCATGATCATGATCGTTACTGACATGATCATCATCATTTTTTATTTAGTACAATATCAGAACACTGGTACGATCTTATACACGTATGAACTATATAGTTAACATTACCATCTAACATTATAAGGTGTGCACAGGAAGGACAAAAATCAATCAACCTTAACAGAAGAAGAATATCAAAGAGTTACCTCAGCAGTTGCCATTTGAGCTCAAAGAAATCGGTAATAAAACACTAAACTGAGAAAAGCAAGAGTGTGTACTGAGATTGCGAGAGGGAGAGATAGAGAGAGATAGCTGAGAGTATTTGATGCAAAGATGATGAATGAGAGAGTGGCTTAAATAGAGAAGAGTATAGGGGGCCAGTGTCTTGAAGAAAGAGTGAGAGGGAAGGAGAGATTGGAAGTGGGGTGCACTACATGAGGAATCTTGGGATTTGACACCTCATCTTGCTGAATTCAAAGAAAATTGGCAAGTGTTGGTAATAATGCCATTCTAGTTCTTGTGCTTCATTTTCATTTATTTAGTTTTTCTCCCATTTAAATATTGATCAGTGTTTGAGTTAATTTTTTTTAACATTTCCAAGTACATATTCATTTATTTTATATCTTTGTATATGAATGACATTAATAATTATATATATATATATTAACTTCATTAAAATTAATTTATATTTATTTTATTAATTTTATTCATATATATTGATGTGTTATCATTAAACAATATATGTATTATAATTATTTTTATATTCATTAATTAATGAATTATATATAAGATAATAATATTTTTATATTATAAGAAATGTAATGGGATGTCAAGATTGATTGAATCTTAGATCTATTTTATCTTGAATGATTAATTAGATATTATAAACTAGATCGTAATAATAACTATTTTTAAAATTGAATCAAAATTTCTAAATTGAAAGATGAAAAGAAGGATCAAGAGACTAACAATTTAATAGTAACATAGAATTCTATGGGTAACATAATTATCATTACATTAACACTTAGCTTTTATATTAAAAATTACTCTGCTTTGCTGTCAAAATTGATCAATCAACCCAAAAGGAAAAAGAAGGAAAAACATTTACCCCAGTTGGTATGGTATAGCCTTTTGATTGGAGAAAAAAAGGCTAATAATAATGGAGCACATTTTCAGCCATACCATCATCTTGCTTTTGGTTTTATGTGCTTAAAGGTTTTTGCAGTGGATCATGGAGGTGACCTTGATTCATTGATATTTTTTTAGGATATCATGTTCTCAAATTCCCATTTTTTCAATTTTTTACCTATCAATTTTCTTTTATTTACTGTGCCACCATCCATTCAACTTCACTATTATATACTACACACATTTTCAACTTGTGATATTAATATCGTAAATAACACAATACGTTAATTAATTCTATAGAATTATCAATTTACATCTAAAGGGGATTTTATGAATATAAATTTTGTATATGAATAATAAAATTTGATATGTTAAAAAATGGAAAAGTTAAGCAGTCGGTTCTAGTTGCCATTAAAATGAATAATCATGGATGATGGCTAATGATCCTTAAAACTGCAAAACCCTTTACCCGAAATTGAAATGAACAATGACATTTTACCTGTAAAATAAACAAAGAAAAGAAAACAAAAGAAAAGCACAAAAGAGAGAGCAATAATAAACAAAGCAAACCATGTTAGGCAGGTCATAAAAGGAACCTCACAAGTAGAAAAGAGGGCTAAGGATTGTGCCAATTGGGAGGTGACCCACCAATGTGTATGATTTACTTGTAGGAAACGAATACAATTCTGACGTGGCACATTGTAATGGTCCACGCCCTCATGCCGCCTCCCTGTAAGGAGTCACCTTTAGTTTGATAAATTAGAAAGATGGCTTGACAGATGTTGACATTAGTGAATCATACATATTTGCTGAGCTGGACGATGCCTCCTCCCTCTTCTCTTTGTTTATTTTAGGTTATCACCACCTAGAGTGCTTCCATGTTAGAGGTCCTTTGGTTTCTCTATATATATAAATATATATTTATATTTGTATAATATTTCAGTATTTTTGTGTATTATCTTTATGTTATAACTATCCCATGACTTGTCCGTTGCAATATTAAATTTAAAAATTTATTATTATTGAAAAATGTAATCCAAAGACTAATGGGTTGAAAATGCAATTATAATTAATTAATAATTTAAGACTCAAATTTAATTTATTTGGACTGGTAGTTGAGTTCAATTTTATAATATCAATAGGAAATTACAAACCATCCACATGACTAGATTACTTGTAGAAATGCATTAAAGGAATAAGTCTCTCAAAATTTTAAAATCATCAAACGTTTATTATTAGATGGTTAAGTTATTTTATTATAAATTTGGTTCTCTTTTTAACTCATCAACCCAAATGCATTTTCCTAGGAGGAGTTTGTCGAAACATAGCATATGGTAGTGTCAAGTATGTGAGGGGAAGAATTATGGGAAACCTTCAAGACAAGTTGACATACACAACTCAAGACAATCATTCTACCATGCAATAACATTATAGATCATAGCATTAATACACTTACTATAATGCACATGCAAGTTTACATTCTGGTGATTGAAAACTTCGTACGTTAGCAGTCACCTGCTTATACCTCGAGATGCGCTCTGTATGTTTGCATTTTTATATAATAATATTTGAGAGATTTAATTGAATATTAATTGATTCGATTAAGTGTATAAATTTAAATTAAGGATGATGAAGTTTTTCACTAGTACGTACGTATTAACTGCCCCGTAATGGTCCATGGTCAAATTAGAGGCAGACATTGAAAAGTTGATCATCCTTTCTCCCATTAAATTGCTTTCCTCCTCACCATTTATACTTTTCCTCGTTTCTCTATGGTTTTTGCCTCTTCTTACTCTGGAAAGTGGGAAATGGCTTTAGGGTTTTCCTTTTTTTTTTTTTTTTTTTTTGATTTATTTCAGGGTTTAGGTACAGCTTGGGCGGTGAGTTGGCCCACATAGGCGGACCCTGGTTATAGTTCTGGACAGCTCTCTCTTCCAATGGGAAAATTCCACGTGTAAATCAGATCACCGACCACGTGGGACGATGGTGTTTCCATGTCATCATAGGATGTGATGGGAGGAGGGGTCTTCCTTTGATTTAATTGAACAAAAAAGAGGAAGTGGGGAGAAAATATTGATGGATATGAGAGAGGCAGGCAATATCAGTTTCCTCCGAAAGGTGACAGCTTTTGGAATTGTTTATTTGTTCAACTCCATCGATCATTGCTAGCTATTAAATTTTCCTAGCAACATCAATAATGGCGACGCACTTGCCATGCTCGTCCTTATTTGATTCTCTTCCTAAATAAATAACTAATTTAATTATATCTTCATGATCAAACTATACAATTTAGCAGATATATATATCTTTCATAATTTAAAATATATGATAAACTCTCATAAATTATAAATAATTACAACATATATTATCTTTTATAGTTAAACCATTTGCAAATAAATTTATTCTCGAAGAATTTACGAAATTAAATAATGAATTGGCAATGACGGGTAATTGGTGGTCGTTAAATTCCAACATCAACATAAGTTTTCTTTAATATTCAAGGATGAAACGCTTGTTGCTAATTGATTTATTTTTGCCAATATATTGACGATAACGAAGAGAACCATCGAGATTAATTTTATCAAAAATAATATTAAATTTAAACCTTCATTATTATAAATATAAATATCTATTAAGTAAAGTAATTACATAAAATAATAAACAATTAAGGTGGGAAGGGTAGTTAATTAAAAAAAGAAAGTTGTAAGAATGAAATGGCAATTTTAAACGGAGGTGAGAGTGGGAAATTGCGTCATTTTCGTACCGTCACTAATACCCAACATCATGGAAGTAGTCGGGTGCCTCGCCCAGTAATTTCGAACCATCATAAATTGTTTCCATTAATATCAGCTAAGAAAAGATTACGTAAACTAGTTAGGAGGATTGTACATCCAACACATGGGAAACTTCCTTTTTAAAGAGGAGGAAGGCTGCAACTTTGTTACCTAATTATCCATGAGATTGACCCCAGAGACCCTCCAACAATGACTCCTTCACAAAACAATCTATACATTTAACCATAACCCGACCTTCTTTTTATTCATCAAAGTCTGCTCCCTTCTTGGCTCTCTTTCCAAGTAATTTTTAGCAACTATTCCGTATTTTAATTTACTTCATATGCTTTTTACATGTTATTTGTTTTTATATGAATCTTTTTTCAATAATTCTTATCCGCACATTATTTAAATTGATTTTCTTGATTATAATATATTCCGCATAAATAAATATCAAAGATATTCAATTATGATTTAACTTATTTATTTTTATCTGATAAATATTTTATTAATAATTTACTAATATAATATATAGCTTTTCAAAGATTGAGTTGCTATTTTATGAAAAATTACTCTATTTTTAAAGTTTTTTTCTTTATTTTAGATCAAATATCTTTTTAATTTTACAAATATAATACAAATAATTGATCATCAATAAATAAATAAATAATAATGTTAATTTTTCGAAACAAGACTGGAATGATTTTTTTGGACAAGCAACAAAATTTATTAAATAAGAAAAAGGGGGAAAAACATGCAATTAGAAAGTAAAGTAGAGTGGAGCCAAGAAGGAGGGAAGGGGTAATCAAAGTCTGGACGGAATTATACAGAGGCATCCTCCAACACTCTATAATTAATAACTGTAATTCCATAATTAAACTTGCTACTGTAGCTTGCACCCGTAGACACGTATTCAAATTAGGCAGTGACATTCCCCTCTAAAATAATAGAATATCTATTTTAACTATATTCATCTCAATCTAAATCATCCATAAGTTTTTTAACTACATTCGAATAGAATAGTTAATAATTTATATTATATCTTATTCTTATCCAAACTAATTAAAATATTGAGCTTCATTAAAACCCTAACAAATTCAATTTAATTTCTGATACATTAAAATATACAAATTAAGGATATTCGAATGACTTTCCTTTTTTTTTTTTTAATTTTACAAAAATGCTTAGCCAACCACTAAAATCCATTTAACCATTCCAGAAAACATTTATTCACTTATTTTGTTTAAAAATGAAGATTTGAACATCAATTGGTGTCTATGATCACTTAAATATGTATGTCATATTGGTTTGAGTATCTGAAATGCCATATAAATTAAATATGTTTAATTCATAAAATTAAATATAATATATATTTATATATATTATGAAATATTATATAATAAATATATTATAATGTAAAATTTGAAAATACACATAAAATATAATATTTTGAAAATGATTCTTTTTTATAATTATGAGATTTTATGCATATTTTCGCATACCTTTTCATTAGGAAAACTTCTTTTCTAATTTTATCACCTTTTTATTATTTAGGGTATATTTTACATCCCTTTTTGAGGCCAAAGGATACTTTTTAAGGTTAAAAAGCATTTCTAAATTACTTGAAATTAATTATTTTTTTATCCATATATCTATTCATTGCTTACTTTAAACAGTAAAGTTGAATATGATTTTTAATCATTAATTATAAAAAATATTATTATCTGATAGGAAGAGTGAATAAATAATTTTCATAATTAAATATATTAAAATATATACATTTTATATATAATAACCAAACTTAAAATTAGATTTACCGGCAAATCAAATTCACAAACTTTAAATTATTTTATATATTCTGAATATATTTTTGTATATAAATATCTATTGAGTTTGAAATATAAACATATGTAAACTTATATCTATTTTATATTGAAATATTTTTACTCAATAAATAAGATTTTTATATATTGAATACTAAACCTTTTTACCATTTTCATATATTGAATACTTAACCTTTTTACCATAAAAATTTTAATATCATGTTAAGAAATCATTCAATTCTAAATTTAAATTATTAAATAAAATTTATTAATAATTTTATATATTCTCTAATAAAATTTAAATAAAATATTTTTATAAATACCTTAAATTAAATTAGCAATCTGTCTGGAAATCAAATGAGTTAATAAAACTTTTGAAGGGAATTTTTCTAAACTTAGTTTTTTCAGTGTATCATATGAAGTTTGTTTGAAATTATTATATTCTATATATGTATTGATTATATTCTTAAATTATTTTATTGTATATATGTATTAATTATTTTCGTTATATACATATATATATATTTTTTTTTTTATTTATTTATAATTTTGTTGAGAGTGTGGGTAAATGTGGGTCGAGGATGCTTGAGTCCATGAAAGTAGGTACCTGGCCCTTCCAACTTACATTTATGTTATTTGATCATGGAATTTTTTAAATGAAACTTTTTTAAAACAATTGATTTTTTAAAAAAAAATTATAGAAATAATATTTTGAAAATTTAACATAGATTTACTTAAAATTTATTTCTAATTTACTTAACTAAAAATTCATTATGTTTATAAAAAAAATCATTATTTTTATAAAACTTTAAAACATTATCACAAAACATAAAAAGGGCCTTTCGGCCAACTTATGGAATTTGGATCAAAAAATTATAGGCATGTTATCGGTTAAGTTTGGAGATTTCAAAAATCATTGTATTAAATTTTTAATTTTTTGAAAAATTAAATTTCAATATCTATATTGATATCATATTTTTTTGAATTTTGATCCAATTTAATTCAAGGATTTTATTTTTTTAGTACAAAATAATTTAGTTTAGTTCAAATTGATACAACTTGAAAATTATAAGTTAAAAGGATAATTTAAATTTTAAATTGATATTTAATGCACCTATAACAAATAATACAACAATAAAAAATTAATAAAAACTAAACAAATAATTAAATACTTAATTAAAAAAATTTTAAAATTAGAAAATTGGAATTAGTAATATAAAAGAGTTCCTTTTCTTGAACTCATGATCTTCTAAGATATATGAAAAAAAAGTTTTAACTTACAACTTACAAATTTAAATATACTTTTAATATATATTAAATAATATTAATAATATATCAATCAAATAATTTTTAAAATTAAAACATAATAATAGTTATTATTATAAATTTAAAATATATCAATCAAATTAATCAAATATATTTTAATATAGTTTAATTCAATTTTTTATCTAAATTTTAAAATCGTATCAATTAAAGTAACAATTTTATTCAAAAAACATAAAGAAAAGAGAGTAAAATGTGTGGCAAGCAAGAACAATTCTATGTTGTTCATCCCATTTGCCAACAATAGTAAAGGATGATTATAGTTTAATGTATTATTTAAGAAAAAAGATTTTTTGCATCTCTCTTGCTCAAACTATATCCTTGTCATAGGAAGTGATGATTTTTAGGAGATTAGTGGCTATAAATAGAGTTTAATAGAATGAAAAATGTGCAAATGATAATTAGGAGATTTGTCAATTTGATGACTTCTAATTGTTGAACCTTGAAAGTTATTTGAGAGGCTAATTCGAAACTTCTAATAGCAAGTTAATTGTTTTATTTTTTTATTGAGATTATAGTTCTTAGGTATGTGTCTATATGTGAAATGATGATATTTTGCCTACATGATTACATTATGAAGTATGAAAACATTGACACCTTGTATGATTTTAATGATATCTTTTCATTGAAGAATGATTTTGAAATGTACTTGTAAAATCATTATAGTAAAAAAAGATTTATTTTTTTTATATAAAATAGCATTTTTGTAATTCTAACATTTAAAATGTTAGAATCATGTTATAAGTTAACTAGTTAATTTCGTACACCTAAAGAAACATATTTCAAGCAAGAAGTTCTATTTTATAATTTTAACCTATGAATTTTGAGTTGATCCTCATTATGTCTCATAATTTTCAATAAGATATATCACTTTATGTTTTGATTAAAGGTCAATTCTAACCTGAAGGGGTCATTTTCACTTACAAGGTTTCCACCCTAATGTTGAATTTCTTACTTGTGTATTTTATGAAATTATTTGTAACTTGTGTCAAGATAATCCAAGTTAGTAAAATTGAATCCTTTGGTTAGAAGAGTCAATATACTCATGATATCCAATTTATTTTGAAATTTATTATGTATATGTGTGTTGGTATGCAATTTTAGTGTTAAGTAAATTGAAATTTTACATATATATTGTCAATCTTGAAATGATCTATGGTTGGTTGCAGCTTGATTTATTGTACTTAACATGCTTTTAGCTTGATTTATTGTACTTAACATGCTTTTAGAATGGCTTAAACTTTGATTGACTTGCTTGGATAACCATAATAAGATGATTTACCATTTTTTTATAAATAAATCAGAGGAATTAATGGTTTGAACCCCAAAATTTGAAATTTACCTTCCTTGGTCTAAGAACATTGTCATGCTATTTTATGACATTATTTGATGGATCAATAATTTTAACCAATGAAAATCATGATAAATAGGATTAGACATTTGTTTCATGTATTTAGTTTGATGATATAAATCATGTGTAATATGAATTAAGCTTCCAATAAAATAGAGTCAACAAAATGTTTTATATGTATGCATGGAATAAGCTTAATGAAATGTGCTACTAATATTATGAATTATAATTTGAATTGAATTGAATGAGATCAATCAAATGCATTGTAAATTTGATATATTAAAATAGGTTTAATGAGATGGATAAAAGATCTTAAGAAATGAGTTATATGCATTACAAATTAGCATTCATAGGTTTAAAGGGTCTAATTGAAAATGAACCTTAAATTTATCAATAAATGGACTATGAAAAAGAATTAATGTCTTTTACTAAAAAGAAAATGACATTTGGCTTTGTATCATATTTATGATGTTGAGCTTCATGTTATATTTATGATACTTGTTTTTTCTTATATTTATGATACTTGACTTTGTGTCATGTTCTGTGATTCTAGTTTTTATGACATGCTTATGATTTTTGATTTTCTATCATGTCATGTTTAAGACTAATCTTATGATTATTTGATAGTGCTCATGATGATGATTTACGATATTAATGAGAATGTACATGTTTTATATCCTCATTCGTCTAGTTTTCAATATTATTTTATTACTTTCTCATCATGATTTTAATACATTTCATACATTTGCAAGCATCATTTGCATTTAGTGTGATTAGTTTAATATTTAATATTTTCATTACATCTTGCATGAATTTGAATATACTTTCATTTAGAATTGTTAATAATTGCATTTGCATATTTTCATGATTTTTGAATATTGCTTTTTAATTCATAATCATGATTCACATCATAAGCGGAAAGCCCTTATTCATTGAAAAGTGTCAAATTATTACAATATATGCATAAAAGTTATTTAATAGAATAATAAGATGTACTAATATTTTTCACGTATCAATAAAAAATTTAGCTCTTGAAATCTTATCTGGATTGTAATAGACTCTCTAAACTTTTAACACATCAAAAATAATACAAATTGGAATTGTATAACTCAAGATATGATGAAAAAAGTGTGCATTTTATTTCAACATGCTATACAACTCATGTAGCCATCTTTCCATCCAAAATCCATCTCTAACCTTTTTCACAAGTCATATAGGTCTTTTTCTATCCCAAAATTCATCTCCAACCTTTTGCATAAATTATATAGACCTCTTACGACTCATGTAACACATTCATTTTTACGTGATTTTAAAAGGTTAAATGAGGGTCATTGGTCTATAGATTAAGAGTCATGATTAAATATTTTGATTTATAATTTTACATCATATAAAAATCTCATTTTTTTGTAGTTCAGAGTTTGATCATTCAATCATTCATTCTTTTGTTATTTTCATTCCTCATCTACATTTTCTTCTTTTAATTTTTCTTCTTTAGTTATTTGAAATTAGCATAAGGATTTATTATGGATTTTTCATAATAATTTTTTCTTTTGTTCTCATTAATCCATGGAGCTTCAAGAAAGATTTAAGGATTTTAAAGTTTGAAAGTCAAGCATTGATGGAGGAAGAATCAAGTTTATATAAGTTTTATCATTATCTTTCTTTCTTAATATTGACCATAATTGTATTTTTGTTAATACCTTTAAATTATTTGTATTTATGGATTATTATATTAGAGATTAAATATTTGATCATGAATTAGTTTGAATTTTTATTAATTGATAGTGATTTTGCATATATTGATTGTTGATTTGTGTCATGGTGCTTAACAAGTGCTTCATGTGTGATTAGGATTAAGCTCATTTAATTATATATCTTAAATTATATCGAAAGATGAATTAATTATTGAATAGCATGACATAAATATGGATGTGAATTGTCTAGGAATAATAATTCATGAGTAATTTTGGATAAAAGTGATTAATACATTTTAATTAATTAATTATCACATAAATAGGTAGTTTATTAATTGTAATAGGTTATTAGATCTTGAAAAAGGCTAAGTTAATATTTTTGTTATCCAGCTTTATATTATTATCAATTCAATTAATATTTGATTATTATTGATTGACCAAATAAAATCTTATTTAAATATTTAACCTTAATAAATTAATTGTTAATTTTATTTCATAATTTCAGTAATTTTATATGTTTTTAATTTCTTATTTTGAAAATTAACTTTTAAATCTTTAGCTAATATAAAAATGATTAAAGCTAGCAGTCAACAAGTCAATTATTGTGAAACCAACATTTTTATACTAAAATTATGACTCATATACTTATACAAACATATTTTATAAAATAAATAATTATAAATTTAAAACTTATTATAATTTAAAATCCAACCAACTATTGATTGGATTCCGACAATGAATGATTGATCAACGTCAATGAATGATAATAATAAACTTTATCAATTATCAACAATCATAATATAATATAATATGTAAATACATATATTTATGTCCATAAATTATGTTTTATATGCATATTAACCATAGAAACTACATTTTTATTAGTAGTTTATGGTTTACATTTATGTAAACTGCAGTTTACTAATTTTACATGTATTAATCATTTTTATGATAAATATATATATATATATATATATATATATATATACCTATACTTTTTACAAGTTTACATATATAACCAAAAATAACATATCATAAAAAAATTTACATATATTTTACAAGTCTTTGATTTATTAATAGTATAAATAATTCATTAATTATTGATGGGTCAAAGGATTGATTAACTGTAAATAAAGATGATAAATAATAATGGGTGATTGAGGTATAGATATATGAAGTTATGAAATATTTAGAAATTTGTTAAATTTTGATTTGACTAAATAATTATATTTTCTAAATATAAATTTTAATGCCATTTTTCAAAAATAGTAATCGGATATGAAATCTTAAAAAATTATTACGTTTAATGATTGATAATTTAATTGGAATATAAAGGAAATGTAAAATCTTTAATTAAAAGGTAAAATCGTATTAATCGTAAAAGCCAACAAAATTTCGATACCAATTACGCTAAATATCATCCAATCCAAAATGGAACCGGGTCTGGTTGGTTTGATTTAATTTAAAATTTTTAAATTTTAAAAATATTTAATTAAATAAAATTGTAAAATTTTGATTTAGAGATAGGAATAATCAATTAAATTAACATTCAGTTTCATTGGATTTATATAATTTAAAATTAAATAAAATTAATTTAATTGAGGAGCGTGAGCCGGGTGAAGCAATCATCCATAAGATATAGCCAATTGAATAATTGCCAAAAATCTTAAATTTGAGACACGAAGGGAGAGGACGTAGGGACCACTTAATTGATGCATCGCCATGACTTCTCTTGTTCAGCAATTTGATTGCCATGATTAGCTACGAACCAAGAGGACCACTTTACAAAAATGTTACGGACAAATTCATATATAGTTAAATTAAATTATCGTTATTAATAAAAAAAATATATATATATAAAACAAGAAAGAGTCAATGGGGATGAGTCTTAAACCACAATCTTAGGGGAGGTATGACTCTGTTCCATCGAATCACAACTCCTTCACGTTCTTATTTGTAAATCTCAGATATCGGATCACCACATGACCATTTCTCAACTTCCCAAAAACTCTTCAAACATTTTCAACTTCCATCAAACCCACCTAAATCCCAACTTCTCTTTCCCCTTTCTTCCCTTTTTGTTTTGTGGGTCTTTTAGTCCTATCCTTATAGGGCATATGTTTACAACGACAAATAGATTAAATCCTTTTTTTATGGTTCCAATTTTCTACCAACGCAAAGTATCCATCTTTTTTGTTTTTCAACGCATCATTTCTTGTCCTTTTTCCTTTCTTTTTTAACTATTACCACTCTTTCTACTCTCCTCTCTCTGTTTTTGTGACAAGCTCTCTTTTTGTCTGTGCGTGTGTTTTTGTTAGGCTGTTGATGTCTCTGGCTGTGTCGAGTTCTAGTGCTGGTAGTAACATGGGGAATGGTGATAACAAGATTGAAGGCGAGGGAGGTGATCATCATGAACATGGGGATGGTAGCGCTTCAGAAGCAGCACAGAAAATTGGGAAGCAAATGAGCGAGAGTGAACTGTCTGCTAATGAAGAAGATGACGATGATGAAGCATCCAACAAGATTCAGCTCGGTCCTCAATGCACCCTTAAAGAACATCTTGAAAAGGATAAGGTTTCTTGGTTTTTTTATTTCCAATTCTTTTTCTCGTTTCTAACAATTTTACAATTTTTAATTGCTGCTTTGTTTGAATATATATGAGCATGAATTATAGTAGAACATGTCGTTGGTGAATTTTAAACGTTCAGGATGATGAGAGCTTGAGGAAATGGAAGGAGCAGCTTCTTGGTTCTGTGGATTTTGAAAATATCGGAGGTATCTAACTATCAAATTTCTTTCTTTTCATTTAATATAATTGAAATTTGGGTCGTGAAAGTTTCCAATTTTCCCTTTTTATCTTGTGCTTGCTATGCTGATGTCAATGTATGTACATGTTCATTCAGTATTTTAGTTTCATGGTATTGTAATTTCTATATGGTAATCATATTATTCTTGGACCGAAGAGAAATCATCTAAAAACTGTCAAAACTAGCCTTATCCAAACTTCATTGAGATTATTCTGGCTATTTTCATACTTATGTTTTGTTTGTGCTTCTGCATTTTGTAAATCTGGTTTTGCTTATTGCAGAAAATGTCGAACCAGAAGTGAAAATTCTGAGCCTGTCAATTATCTCACCAGGGAGATCTGACATTGTCCTGTCGGTTCCTGAAGACGGGAAACCAGATGGCTCATGGTTCACATTGAAAGAAGGCAGTCACTACAACTTGATGTTTACTTTCAAAGTCAGTAACAACATTGTATCTGGCCTCAAGTACACCAACACTGTCTGGAAAACTGGTGTCAAAGGTTAGCTTATATCCGTATCCAAATTCTTCCTATAAGCTGACTTATTTGGTTTTTCAGATGCTCTGATAATGTTTCCATTATGGTTGTTTTGGTAATGTTTCAGTGGACAGCTCAAAAGAGATGATTGGGACCTTCAGTCCGCAGCCGGAGCCATACACGCATATGATGCCTGAAGAGACCACCCCATCGGGCTTGTTCGCTAGAGGATCATACGCGGCAAGATCCAAGGTCAGTTTTAGCAATCTTAACTCCTCAAAATCTCTGCTTTTGAGTTTGCTGCACAGCATTTTCTTGATTAGATAATGGATTTTGAGATGTTATGCTAGTGGGTAGGATAGAATGAGTAATGCAAAATGAATCTGTTCCTGTGAGCAGCAGCAGTTTGACTCGCCATTTCTCTATAAAAGAAACCTAGCTGTCTGTGGACCCAGATGACTGAAGACCATTTAAGAATACCAACTGCCGTTTGCATTGACTTTACAATTTGAAACATGCTCCGAGATTCTAATAATGTGTGATTCAGAGTACATAAATGTTACTGTTTTCGAGTTTGGACTACTTTTGAGCTTAACCATCTTTTTTCTTTCTTTTTGTGTGACTAAATCTCAGTTCTTTGATGATGATAACAAGTGCTACTTGGAGATCAACTACACCTTCGATATAAAGAAAGAATGGGCTGCTACTTGAACAAAGGCTGCCATCAAAATAAGCACCATCCGTATCTGCCTTATTTTCCCTAATGTCTGCCCTCTGAAATTAAAATTTTCCTCTTTTAGACCACGTTTAATTATTACTTGCTGGGTTTTATTAATCGCTAAATTCAATTGGGTATGTTTTTATAATAAAATGGAGAGAGCTTAGCTTGTCTACCAACCCTCCTCTCATCTCTGAATTCCAAGCATAACTGAAGCCGCCTGGACACTTCACAAGCAGGCCAGGCTTCCCTTTTTTTCTTTTGTAGGAGATGGTAACTTTTTTGTAGTAAAACTGTTAAAGATGTTAGAAATTAATAGCCTAGCTGATGAATTTGATTCTGTTTGATTCTATGGTATTTGAGTCTCTTCATTTGGATTGCTCAACTTCCATTACATGCGCAAAGGGAGGCTATTAGATTGCCCGAGACCAGGCCCACGCTGGGTTCAGGACTAGTAGAGCAATGGTAGCCCATCTTCTGAGTTTGAAAATTACGAAAAAACCCCCTTTCCCATTTCTGGATTTCATATATTTTTGACATCATATTAAAGAAAAAATAGGCAAGACAAAAAAAGGACCACCAAATCAGTAGTAAAAACCGTGGAAAAGAATCAGCTTGACAGGGCAATTTTACCTGCCTCTAAACCAAGACTGATTGCAGCCTCTCATCTTCCTTCACCATTCACTGCCTACCCCCTTTTTTTTTTTTTTTTTCTTCCGTTTTCTTGCATGAATAGAAACTTCTAAGATTGGTGGCAAATAACTTTAAGCTAAACCCTTCTCCTTCTTTTGTCCAAATGTTGGATTAAGATGCTAATCTTAATCAATTCTGGTAAATGACAACGGTTTAGATGGGTAAATCATGATTAAAACCAAGGTGATGGTGGTTTTATAGAGAGACCCTTGAACAGAAACAACATAATGATATGATAATATGATACATCTAATAGTGTTAATTAATAATACTAACAATACCCATGTGCCGAATGTTATTTTTATTGAATGGGTTGACAACTAATTTAATGGTGGGTCAGGAAATTGCCGTTAGACCCTCGTTAGCTTAGCTAGCTTAAGTACAAAATAAAATCCCACCTCCCTTAGTCAAAATTATTGTTTGATTTTGATTTATTAGGTACACAATTTGACCCTTAATTTATGTATAATCACATGCTAAACATTGTTAATTTAATTATCGTAATTACAAAGATTAGTGCAGTATTTAGTGACATAAGGATACTTTATTTATTAAAAAAATAATGTATGTTTTACCAATAAGCATTCGACAAGAATTTTGTTGGCAAAAAAAGAAAGAATAATAATAATGGCCTTCGACAGATTGTTATACACACAACTTTTAATAGGGCGAACCACAAGGGTAGAGGAATTTGTCGGTGGAGGGAGACCCCTCGGAAAACGACACCGTATTCCATTTAAAAATAAATTGACATTGTTATATTCAGCTCATACATACCCATTAATGTAACGACATAATGCAATTATATATTAGCTTAATTAATAAATGTTATCAAATTCTAAACGCTGTGCGGTGGAATCGAACCAAAAACCGATCTGCGGCAATTCGTTGAAGAAGAAGAAGAAGAAGAATGGGAGGGTTTGCGGTGTAGTGGGCGCACCAACCAGACAGCCAAATTCTGGTTGGCTAAAATCTCATGGTGGGCTCCCACTTTTGACCCTTCTGAATGTCTCAAATCCCAACCTCACCTATCTTTAAAATTATCAAGAACTGAAATAATCTAAGAGTAATTTAAATTCGAATTCAAAAATTAAAAAACAAATTAATACGAGTTGTAGTAAAATAGTGGGAAGGTGGAAGTATGATAGCTAATAATGTGTTGGGAATGGTAAATGATGGGGTAGAGTGCAAGTTTGGGAATACTTAAGAATGAAAATAAATAAATAAATAAAGAGGTGATTAAGAAAGGCCTCCCTCCAAAATACGTTTTTTTTTATTTTTTTTATTTTGTTTGCGAACAAAGCATTCTTACTTCACCCCCTAAGGGAAAGTGCCAACTCCTAAATTCGGACATCTTGCGGTGTCGTATTATGGATGTCTTCCACTGCAACTTCTTTTATTTTTTTCTATTTTGTTTTTTTTGTCGTTGGATCCCTAACTTTTTAGTTTTATTTTGATTCGAATTTCAAAGGATATTTCAATTCTACAATTTAATATAAATACTTGAAAACATTAAACTAACTCCAAATTGATGATGAATACTTTAATCAAATCAAAGAACAATAATTTTCACATTTAATGCTTTGATTATTAAATTTCTCATATGTCAACAATATATGATGCACACTTCAAACAATAGATATGAATTTAATTATATATATCTATATAAATTGTTTTATGATAATTATTATTTTGATTGTTTTTTGAAATAATATAATTTTATATAATAAATCAAATAATTTGATTTATTTAAAATTTATCCATTTTATTAGATTAAAATAATATTTTAATTTATTTATTTTATAAATTAAAAGTATTTACTTAATTGATTTACATGATTTTTTTATTTATCAAATTGAAATTGTTATTTAATCTAATACTTTTAAAAATCAAAAATATATAATATATTAAAAAATTTGATAAAATAAATAAAATATTAGAAAGTCAACAGCAAGTAATGTTTTAAATTAAAATCTTATTATTCATAATTAATTAAAATTTTGAATAAATTAACTGGTTGATTAAAATTGTATTACTTGTTCATTTTAATTTTGCGTATTAAGGAGATTTTATAATAAAATTGTATAATAAGAAAATTTTAAATAATACATGTTTATGTAAAAAAGATCTCTATCAAAAGGGCAAACCAATGAACAATTTTTTAGCAATTAGTCCCTATTTTATTTAAAATACTTGTACTTCAATTTTTTAATTATTATCTTATTATTTTATTTTTTAAAAATTTAATAAAAATAATCTAGATAATTTTAATATCTTTTTATAATATCAAGTTTTTTTTCAATTATTTTTTAATTTAAATTAATCAGCAATTTCATAAGAATAATCAATTATTAAATCAAATTATTCAGTGTTATGATGATTTTATTTGCATTATTCATAAATATTATTTTAAAGATTTTATAGTTGTTGTATTTTGTTAAACAAAATCCCAATAAATTAGATTATAGAAAACTGCTAGAGTGAGTGAAAAAAACAAGATATCAAATAACCAACTAAATTATCATTTTAATCCAGTTAAAATAATTTTAATTCAATCGAATCAAATTAATAAATGAAAATTTTAATTTAATTTAATTTTATAAAAAAAATGATCTTTTTAACCAAGCCAATCAAATATTTATAATATATATATATATATATATATATATATTATTATTATTATTATTATTTGATGATACAAATGATAATATCAAATCAAATTGAAATACATATGTGGTTTGATTTGATTTACCTTTTAATTTTCAGGTCATTTTGTTTCCACTTTTATATGATTGGTTGAATTTAATTGGTTTATAAACTAATTTTAACAATTGAAATTTAATTTAGACTACACCCAAATCAATAATTACCCCTAATTTTAAGTTCAATAAGTATAACACATTTTTTATTATATAATTATTTAAATTATTTAAATTTATACTTATATAATCTCAAGATAATTTAACTATATAATTTTATTTTAACATAATTTTATAACAATTAATTCATTTATAAGCTTATCTTTTAAAAATTGATCAAAAATTATTATTTATTTATATTATTTATGACACCAAACAATAACTTTCAGCTCTTCAAAATTAATTTTAAAACATTAAAAAAAATAAAATGCAATAAAATGTAAATAATAATAAGTAAAAATAGTATTATAGTAGCAAGTTACCTACTCTGCTTCCTTTAATATTTTCTTAAGCCATTTTTACAGCTACCACTTTATATTTTCTTTTTCATATATTCACTGCTTATATAAATATTAGTTAATGTATATATATATATATAGAATAGCCTCACCACCTTTGTACCCTCCATTCATTCAAGTTTCAGCCTTGGCAGTTCGATTTCATTTCTCTCTGAATTCCTCTCCTTCAGGTCAGTTTTGTACTTCAATCTTCCCCCTCATTGCATTTCTTTTCCGTCCTTAATTTCGTACAACAGCCCCTTTTCACCTCCTCCCACCAATCCGCCTCAGTCCGGTTATTAATTCAATGCCTTTGGTTATATACTAACTAGATGAGCAATACTCATTTTTAAAATTTTATTTTTAAAGATTTTACTTGTTTTTGAGCTGTGGTTTCTTGTTAAATGGTAATGGGTGCCCCCCTTTTCTTTGTTTTTTTGTGAAAATAGTCGGTGCTCATTCATGGTGTGTATTTACAAGAAATGTTGCTTTTAGATGAGCTGGACTAGATCTGTTTTCTTGGGTTCTTTCTTTTGCTTTTTGTCATAATGTACATTTTGTGGTTGTGATTTTCTTGTTTTGATTCCTCACATTCCCTTTTTTAACAGAAATTTGTTCTTGATTTTTTTTCTTTAATGAAGTTGAATGAAGAGAAAGGTTGCTGCTGCATTTTTTCAGATCTTGTTTCAAGCTTTCTCTTTTTTATTAATTACTATCTCTTATCCACCCAGCAAAGAAAAAAGGTAGCGTTGTGTATTTTTTCTTTATAAATTTGCTAGACGAGCTTGTCAAGATCTGGTCTTTTCTTGACAGTTAAGGTCGTTACGTTCTTAGATTTTTTAATACAGTAGAGTTTTTTTTCCTGCTCGCATAACTCGTACAATTGATTTGAATTTCCTGACCTTGATTTTTATGTCATTTTTGTTTTACAAATTACCAGAGTTGAATTCTTGTTTGTCTTTCTTTTTTGATTAATGAGCTATGGTGGTGTTGATAAGTCTGAAAGACAGAAATTGACAGGATATGTTGGGGTATTGCAGAAATTTGGAGAGTTGGTAAAACGAAAAACCATGGAGCTGCCTTTGATTTTCATGTTTAGTAGTACATTGTTGTTTCTGTTTACTTCACCAGCCTATGTTCAAGCTGCCAGTCCACCAGCACCAATCCTGACTCCATCTCCGGCACCAGCACCGGCACCAACATCTCCTTATGTGAATCTCACCGATTTACTCACAGTTGCTGGCCCATTTCACACTTTCCTTGGTTACCTTGAATCCACCAAAGTTCTTGAGACCTTCCAGAACCAAGCCAACAACACAGATGAAGGCATTACCATCTTTGTACCAAAAGATGGTGCCTTTTCATCTCTTAAGAAGCCTTCTTTATCGAACCTGACGCAAGATCAGCTTAAACAGCTTATCCTTTTCCATGCCCTGACTCATTATTATTCCCTTGCTGACTTCAAAAACCTTAGCCAATCAAGCCCTGTTAGTACATTTGCTGGATCTGGTGAATACGCTTTGAATTTCACTGATGTGTCTGGAACTGTACTCCTTGATTCAGGATGGACTAAAACCAAAGTTAGCAGCAGCGTACATTCAACTGATCCTGTTGCAATTTATCAGGTTGACAAGGTTCTTCTTCCTGAGGCAATTTTCGGTACCGACATACCTCCTACACCCGCACCAACACCAGCCCCCGCAACTAGCCCGGCTGCCGATGCTCCCTCATCTTCCGACGTGACTGCAGATAAGGGTCATGCTCCAGGAGTTGCACCTCCAAACTCATCATACAGAATCATGAACATGGGTATTTGGAGTCATTTGATTCTTGCAGTTTCTGGTGGGCTGGTCATGTTCTTGTAAGAGTTACAAAATTCATTGGTTAGACCCTAATTTATGTTGAGATGATATATCCGGATTTCGTTCTATTATCCGCTTTGATTTTCAAAATTCCATTTTTTGATTACATATGTTACTGAACTTCATGTATGTGAATGAATGTTGCTGTTATTATCTGTGTTCCTTTTGCTTGTATTTGACAATGGCTACACCTTCAAACAAATACTTATGAAGATAACGTATAATAATAAGATCACATCTACTTTAAATTTCAATATGAAACTTATTTTTGGTGAATCCATAATTGAGTACTTTGATGAAGTTGCATGTTCGTTCATACCTTAGCATTTAAGAAGACATTTACTTGTAGCAAAAGCTTAGCACTTTACAGCACAAGAGAGACTCGAAATCATTCCAAGTTGATGACTTTATGATCTGGTCCTTGTAACATGTCTCTGTTTTATGGGGGCTTGTCTAGTTATGATGAAGGACCGTTACTTCACCTGGAATCCAAGGAAAACCCACCTTTGGAAATGAGTGGCAATGGCACAGCAACAAGTAAAAAGCTGCGAAACTCTTCATCTTATCCAGAGATTTTATCTTGAAGCCGTGATTTTATTTAAATAATCTCATCTGGAAAGCTAAATCAAATATTTCTTATATATCTTGATTTGGTAAAAATTTGTATTCAAAGATTTCATTTAATTATATCTTATTTATTTTTTATATATAATATATGTTTTCTTAAAGACCTTATTAAGAGTTAAAACATCTCATATGAGAAACTCTTCATACCAAAAATTATTATTGAACTTGGAATATTATTTTTACTATTAATCTTGATTTGGTAAAAATTTGTATTAACAACAATAAAATTATTTTAGATATGTTATGTTTTGATTTATTTATTATTATTGTTTCTTTTATATAATCATGTATAAATTATTGCATATATAAGTAAGTAGAACCTTTAATTGATTGGGCTTTTAAAATTCTTTGAATGCTTTTATGTTTATATATATGAAAATTAAAAATATAATTTGTTATTTTATATTTCAATTTTTACTTTAAATTTCAGTTTGTTGCTATCATTTTAACTACATGTATTAATTACATATGATGAACTTCGATGATCGAAACTAATAGATTTGAATTTATTTCTCTTAATTTAATTAAAAATTGAGTTAATTAATATATTATTTTATAATATTCATTATTTTGAATTTTATTTTATTATGTTTTAAGGTGGAATAATATATTTTTGCTATATATTGAAAGCCTACTAATTGATATAAAATATATGAATTTTTTTGTCATAAATTGAAATACAAAATTTGTGGAAAGGGTGAGTACTTCCCTGGTTTTCAAAAAAATAGAAACATTAATTAATAATTAAGACAAGACAAGCGTGAGGTGAGGGGGGTGTTTTTGTAGTTTAGGGTCTTAGAAGGGGCAAGGGCATACTCAATTATGTCACGGGGGTTCGCTACTCCACTGTGCATTCATTGCTTTCATTTTTGCATTTAATCCTATTAAAATTATTATGAAATTCAACCCTGCCAATATTTTATCATTTTTACCCTATGAAAGTTACCACAATTAATTCCTCTAAATATTTTTAACGGATTCGATTTTTCAAACCAATTAATTTTTAAATTTTTTTATTATTTATAGATAAAATACAATAAAATATTAATTTAATTTTCAATCTAACCAAATCAAATATTATTTAAATTCAAGAATTTTAAAAACCCAATAACAAATAATAATTATTGTTGTTAGCAGTTTTGGGAACTGAATGGAATCTTATTTAATTTTAAATTAAATTATTTAGCCTCTCAGAAAAGCATATAATTTAAAGAAAAAGATAACCCTCTAATATAATATATTCTTTTCTTACAAAAATTTAATCTATCATATAACATTATAATATATTCCGTTGATTACTACATAATTAAGATCAGGGAAGCACAAGTACGTCTCTGTGAAGCTAACGCCAGTATAAAGAAAACATGTCACTTTGGAGAAGAACCTTCCAATTCTGCGAAATTTCTGAAAGAATCTGTTGTTTGATAACTTGTAAAGGAAGTTTGATCAAGTGTTACATAAAGATGGGTATTGAATGGAATGATTCATAGCTGCATAGAATGTATTAGTTACAAAATGAATTTTCACTCATAAAAAACAGGGAAAATTCCATGGAAATGGTGACTGTAAACTACAACTTACGGACTCGGATCACTCTGATTATCCCCAGTGTAAACTTACAAATCTGCAATACAATCTTAGATCATACAACATTTATTTATCAACACCTAAAAAAATTTTCTCCAACTATTCCACTTGCTTTTCTTTACCTTTCTCCTGTCCCATTCTGTCAAATTTAGAGTGGGGCAGAGTCAGTGCAACAGGAAAATCACTCGGAGCAGTCTCCGTTACCAACATCAGGTTCTTCACAATTCTCTCTCTCTGCGACAAGCATAAGCATCTCAAGGCGCTTGTCAAAAAGTAGTGCGCTTTCATCTCTCTTGTCAAGCTCAGCAGCCTCAGCTTCCAGCCATTTCTCTCGCAAATCATCAAGAAGATTCCCCTGGTCTGTATTTATTGCACCTCCTGGAGCACTTGGAACTGTGGTTCGTAGTGAAGAATCTCCAGAAGGTGGAGGTAGCGTTAGAAGCATTGCTCGAAATTCACGAGTATCAGCAAATGTCTCAAAGTTGCAAGCTATTGTATCAAGACAATACTCCCGGATCTTCAAGACACCATACCTGAACATGTTTATTCACCATCAACAACTTCATAGTTCAAACCAGTAGGCTAGCTAGTCATAAGTAATGTTTGGCTGAATCAACGATATTCAAAGAGATGAAATCTCTAAGCTTGGCACCGCCTAGTAACCCAAGTACATGAGAAAATAATTTTGTCTGAAATTTCAACACACTCCCAAAATCAATTTAAGACCAAAACTAGAAGCATGCTTTCAAGGATTAACAGTTGATTGACATCACTCATGGTGGCTCCTGACAATGTATCATGAAGAAAAGAGATTTTCTATTGTGTCACTCGTATTACAAATTGGCATGCATGCACCTTCCAACGTTCATATTATTAACTTGTGATCATCTCAAATATTTTCAGATATTGATAATAATGAAAGCTTTCACAAAAGAAAAGTGAATGAACTTACATGTCTGCCAAAATAAGCCAATGGCAAAGTTCAGCAGGCGAAACCATTTCAAGGAGTGGCAACAGTACATCTGCTACAGCACGTTTAAGAGGAAATAATAGATATCTTGAAGCAGCATCAAACATTTCTTCTGCCTGAGAAAGATAATGGGTAAGGAATGAATATTTAACATAAAAAACCATTATAGTTGAAGGCAAGATACCTGATCTGGATCAATATCCTTCAAACTGTCGGTATACCTGAACCAACCAAGGTTCTAAATAAGTCCCCTCATTACTAAGCTTAGCATTAACTAATTCAAAGATTCCAGTTTCTAAAAGTTGGTGGACTGTGGAACACATAATAATAATAATGCTGACTAAGCAACATATATGGCGACTGCAACAACAGTTTCTAGGTCTCCAAAACCACTAACGTGAGAAATAATGGTGTTCTGAACAGAGGAATAAAGCTGGAAATAACAAATAACTTATGCAAAATAATTCAAAATAACCTGGTAATCTGTGCAAAGCAGAACACTTACATATACTCCAACATCTTCTCCAATGTCTCCATGCTCAAATCGTGTTCAACCAGACATGGAAGACTATCAACAGGCAATCCAGCCTTCCCTTCATGAAAATCCTTTATCCGGGACAATCTTGCTCTAAAGTACTCTGACCTTGATGCTAAAATCACTTGATGGCAGCGAAATATCTTCTTATCCACTCTTATACAAACATCAGCAAGATCATCCACAGCATCATCCACACCAAAGGAATACGCTAACCTATCTGCAGGGGCATCCAGATTTTGTTCCATGGTCGATTTTGCTAAGGAATTCTGAAGGATTCGATGTAAGGCAGCTGGAAGACGGTCTTCCTCAGGAAGTGATCCGCCCTGTAAGATATACCGCTTCTGAGAGTTGTCTAGATCTGCAAGTGATTTGTACTCGGCAAATTTTTGATGAATCAGTTCTTTCTCAAGGATCCTCTGTAAGGATTCACATTTGCATACTTTGCAGATTCTCACGAGATCTTCCATGTCATCCACTGCAATCTCTAGTCTATCAGTATAGAAGAAGTGAATGAGGCTGTAAAGAGCAGGGTATGACAACTTCTCCTTAGCAAATCTTACTTCACGCCGATCTCTCCAATCAGTTTCAAACTTTCTCTTAAAAAATGGTGACCGGGCACTTAATATGACTCTGTGAGCTTCAATGGGCCTACCTTGAACAAAAAATGCCACATCCGGAGGGAAATGGTTTGAATTTGATAATCCATTGGAAGAAACACCTACTCAATAATATAAGACATCATATCTCACATCCATATTGTTCTGAGAAGAAAATTAATGCACAGTCAAATAAGCTTTCTATTAATAGAAATCATACAATCCATAAACTGTTCATCATCCATAATTTCCAGAAAAGTAGAAATTTAAAACGATTGTATTTAACTGACAGGCAGGATTCAGACTTTTGACTTCCTCCATTCAGTTTCTTGTGATCAATTCCAATTACTTTCAAGCTACAAAATGCGCACTCTCTCTTGGAAAACTCAGCATAGGAGTTCTAAACCAGCCATGATGTAAGTGGGTTTAAAAATTCTACAACCCAACTTAACAAATTAATGAACTTCAAAGAAGATTAAGGAAATAAAGAAAGAACCATATGACTGCCATATTCTTCACATTACCGACACCAAATTAAACCCAAAACATGATTAGATAAATATTGCAACTCAAATCTTCGTACAGCTCAAACCATCAATAAAGACGAAAAAAAACCCACTTATCTATATGGTTGATGATATTTAACACACCTTTGACTACAGAATTCCACAATGTTACAATCGAACACTTTTATTTTCAGACCAGTAAACTATACACACCCCACCATCAGATAAAAAGCAATGCAACTTCAAGTTAAGCATTGTTTTGAAGTAAACGATCTGCCAGAGTTAAACTCAATTGAATTCAATTCTAGCAAACTTTTGTTACTTGCATCTTGTTTGGAGTAGCTGACAGATAAGGAGTTCAATCTAACTAAATTCTTGGACAATGCGTCATTTTGGCTTTTACTATATGTTACGAAGAACTAGATTCTACCAACTGCTAGTTTACCAAACACAATAATAGATAGAATTCCATTGAATTGAATTGAATTCATGCATTTTCAGACTTGGCAATAAAAGAATTCAATCACCATGGACAAAAACAAAAAGCCAAAAATTAACAAAAAGAAAAGATGAAACGAACCCAACCTGGAAATTGAAAACCACCCAATTCAGCTTGTTCCAAATAAACCCTATTACTCAAACACCCCAAAAAGGTATCTTTCAAAGCAGCTTGTAAAGGACCTAGAGGAGGAGGTCTGGCTTCAAACGCTTTTAAAAGCTTCCTAACTTTCAAATTCAGAGCAGCATAGTGGCATCTATCTCCATCGAACGTATGCTCAGAACATATAGCACCATTTTCAAGCAACATTCTTGCAGCATCCAAGTGCCCAGCTAAACAAGCATAGTATAAAGCGACCGAATCCCACTGGTCACGTGCGTTAACATTCACTCCAGTCTCTAGCAAGTACCTCAATCGGTCGACGTCTCCGGCTCGAGAAGCTTCAAATACGTCACCGTTGGGCACTTTTTTCAGAGGAAGTGAAGAGGTGAAATCTGATGGGTCTAAATCTATACCGTCAAGGTCTTCTTCTAGCGTCCATCTGGGTTTGGTCGTTGGTGTCATATTCACCATGTTTCTTTAGCTAGGTTTGTGGTTGTTGACTGGTTTATATTTTAGGTTAGTGAGTGGCGATTTTGAAGAAGAGGTGGGAATGCTGAGATTGAAGAGAAATGACCCTATTTATATATTGGGCTAGCCTGCCAATTCACAGTGCACGCCCTGGTACCATACACCACCGAACCAAACATTATAATAATTATTCAAAAAATAAAATCAAACATAATTTATGAAAATAAAGACATTGCCCAAAATATTTTAAAAAATTACGAATGCTTTTATGATACCATATTCTGCAAGCATCATCTCCTAAACTTGTTTATGATAATGATTACTTACATATTTCGTCTCCTTCATGTTGCTTAGGAAGGCACCTGACAGCAAACCTTGTCACTTCATTCATCCTTGAGATTGTACTTATTCTTTTTCACATTTAAATCACTCATATGACTATGCTTACTTACTGATATGACTATCCTTGAGATTATACATCCTTTGCTCCGCATTTTACTCAAGTGGAGAAGCTTAAGGAGGCAAGCATTTATCTTCATATTTTTATCACAAGCGTTTGAGTTTATAAGTGCTTACTCTCAACCATGCACGTTCTGCTGCACAATTGTTTTATGCTTACAGATCTTAGAAGATGACGATAGTTTTACTTCTCTACTTAAATGATAAATAGGAAAAAAAGTTGATAGTCCATTTTCATTCCAGATTGTTGATCATGTCCAGGGGTATGTGCGAGATGGTGATATGGTAAGATTTCTGCTTGTTTCTTTTCTGTTTCTGGACTTGAAGGCATGTTATTTTAATATCACATACTTTCTGTAATGTTCATCTGACTTCTCTTGAATGACACAAAATATATTTATTGTTATATAATGCTCTTTCAAGTATTTGGTGGGGATGTAGTTGATACAATTTCCCATGCCAATCCTGCTAATTTTGTTTAACAGATAGTAGACTTCTGCTGCGGTTCTAATGATTTCAGCTATTTTCAGAAGGGAAGTCTTGAAAATGATGGGAAATTATGCTCATTCAAAAACTATGATATTATACAAGCTAAGGTACTCAAGAACTTTTCTTGTAATAGTGTTTGAGGAGAAATTTTGCATTTTTATAGAACATCATCATAGCATGCATCTACCTCTATATTGTGCAGCATGTGATCCCAATTCACATTTGATGACTGCTTTTGCATGCCATCATGCATTTTCTTAACAATGAATGTTGTTTTGTGCTCCTAGCAATACTAGTTTGCAAGATGTGAATGGTTTCTTTTACTACTAGATTTGGGCTGTGAATGGTTATACAATACCCTATCTGGCGACAATATGTACAAACCGCGATAATAAATTTGAAGAGTTGGGATCTTGACAATGTACTGGAAATGGAAAAGCTTCACTTCCTGAATTATTTGCTAACTCCTTTCGTGGTGTATTTCACAGAATGACTTTAGTTTTTTGGCTGATTGTATTTAACCCATGGTCCCAAATTTAATTGCTTCTATTTTATTCTACTAGATCATGGGGCTGAATCCTCCCTTCTGTATAAATGCATGCATTCATTAACAAAGCTCTTGAGTTTGGTCCAAATCTCATTGTTCTTATCGTTCCAAACAAAACTCAAAGGTAAAAACACTTTCATCAAATGAAGGCAGAACTTTGCCCAACACTATGAATGATATATATGATGGGGATTGTTTGTCAGACTGGATGAAAAGGCTCCATACGACTTAATCTGGGAATACCATATGCTACTTTCAGCCTAGGTATATACAACTAATGGTTCTACTCCTTGAGAATCGAAAGTAGTAGATTGCATTCACTGGGCATATACCTTATTAGCAAGCAAAGGTGATTGACTTGGCTCTCTTTAAAAACTGAATGCGTCATCTTTACTAGCCGAACCGGTTTACGTAGTGCGAACTACCCACTTTTGTTTTTGGCCGTCCAGTGAGATTAAAATCATAGGAACTGAAGAAAAGATTAATAGTTAAGTGGAGTCTACTATTTACCGTTTCATTGCTTACTAAGCAAATAGAGTTAAATCAAAACACTAGTATTTATTAAATATAATTTAATTATCAATAGTGAATATGAATTTTTATTTTAAATTAAATAATATTTTTGTCCAAGTTATTTTCAATTAATAAAAAATTATATGTATATTAAGGGATAAACGGCTACTAGATGAACTATTTAGAGAAGAATAATTTCATTTCTCGCAAATATGGGCCGAAATGAAACGTCATGATATCATTAGGATTAAAAGTAAAAAGGAAGAAGAAGATGGTGGTTGTGTGATCGTGGATACACATAATAACAGGTTATTTGTCAGAATTTCACCGTTTCATGCATATAAGTTGTTTGTTTATTTAATTTTTAGAAGTATACATATTGTCAATGTATTTATTCCATTAGGAAGCCACCAATAGAGCGTGGATCATCCTCACCGAAGCAATGTAAATGCATATGAGGTGAGGCAGAGAGAACATGCATCACATGAAGGGCACGTTTCAAATAACGGCAACTGCCT
>CANYBF010505863.1:0-21800 GCA_948192965.1 Dalechampia spathulata
CTAAAGATCACAAAGAAATTGGTGTAAAGTGGATATTCAAAACAAAGAAGAATGCTAAAGGAGAAGTTGAAAGGCACAAGGCAAGGCTAGTTGCAAAAGGCTACAGTCAAAAAGCTGGAATTGATTATGATAAGGTATTCGCTCCTGTTGCACGATTAGAAACAATTAGACAAATAATTTCTCTAGCAGCTCAAAACAGATGGAGAATACATCAAATGGATGTAAAATCTGCATTTTTGAATGGAGTCCTAGAAGAGGAAGTCTACATACAGCAACCATCAGGTTATGAAGTCAAAGGCCAAGAAGACAAGGTGTTAAAGTTAAAAAAGGCTCTATATGGACTAAAACAAGCACCAAGGGCTTGGAACAGCAAAATCAACAAGTATTTTCAGGAGAATGGCTTCAGAAAATGTCCTTACGAGCATGCCCTGTATGTTAAAGTCAAAGAAGGAGATATTCTTATTGTATGCCTCTATGTTGAGGATTTGATCTTCACCGGAAACAACCCAGACATGTTCTTGAAATTCAAGCAAGTGATAATGAAAGAATTCAAGATGACAGATATTGGGCTCATGGCATATTACCTTGG
This sequence comes from Dalechampia spathulata, assembly GCA_948192965.1. Classification (NCBI taxonomy): domain Eukaryota; kingdom Viridiplantae; phylum Streptophyta; class Magnoliopsida; order Malpighiales; family Euphorbiaceae; genus Dalechampia; species Dalechampia spathulata. The sequence goes on from CANYBF010505863.1 coordinate 590, forward strand.
TATTGAAGTCAAGCAAAAGGAGGAAGGTATATTCATCTACCAACGTAGTTATGCACAAGAAATACTGAAAAAATTCAAGATGGATGATTGTAAGCCAATCAACACCCCAATGGAATGTGGAGTCAAATTGACCAAGCATGAAGAAGGCGAAAGGGTAGATCCAACACTCTTTAAAAGTCTGGTTGGAAGCCTGTGATACTTAACCTGCACGAGGCCTGACATTCTTTATGCAGTCAGATTTGTTAGTCACTATATGGAGTCTCCAACAACTACTCATTTCAAAGCTACCAAGAGAATTCTTCGTTATCTAAAAGGTACAATTGATTTTGGCTTGTACTATTTAATTTCTAATGATTACAAGCTTGTTGGATATAGTGATAGCGACTGGGGTGGAGACATAGATGATCGAAGAAGTACTACTGGATTTGTATTCTTTGTGGGAAATACTACTTTCACATGGTTATCAAAGAAACAACCGATTGTCACACTCTCAACTTGTGAAGCTGAGTATGTAGTGGTAACTTCAGCTGTTTTTCATGCAGTTTGGCTGAGAAACTTATTGAAGGAGTTAAACTTGGCACAAGAAGGACCAACAAAGATTGGTGTTGATAACAAATCAGCAATGGCTCTTGCAAAGAATCCAGTATTTCATGATCGATTAAAGCACATAGATACTCGATTCCATTACATTAGAGAATGCATTACAAGAAAGGATGTACAGATCGAGTATGTCAAGTCACATGATCAAATTTTTGACATCTTCACGAAGCCATTGAAATATGAAGATTTTGCAAGGATAAGGATTTTGCTTGGACTTATGAAACAAGTTTAACGGGGAGTGTTGAAATAATAAACTTGTTAGGTGAGATTTTGAAATTATGTTGTATGGTGTGTTAGGTGAGGTTTGAAAATTATGTTGTATTGTGAGGTTTGAAAATTGTATTGTATTGTGTGTTAGGTGATGTTTGAAAATTGTATTGAAAATGTATGGTGTGTTAGGTGAATGTTAGGTGTGTGATTTTTATAATGTATATTAGGTAAAATGTTAGGTGTGTTTTTGTAGTATAAATACCCCCTCCCATTATGAGTTATTATATCACAAAATAAGAAAGAAAAACAAGAAGTAAAGCTTCTCTTGAATGCTGAGTGTTGTTGTGAGAGTTTTGAAGAAAGTTTTTTTTGAGTTTGTTGTAAGGGTGATGAGTTTGTTGTAATAAGAATTTTATAATTCTTCTTATAAATTTGTTTTAGTGTTAACAGTTGGGCCATGAAACATATGCCTACGCTCGCCCCACCACCTCTCTGACTCCTCCCTCGAAGATTGATGTCCACAGACACTTCCAATCCATGGGCGTCAATGTTGTTCACGTAAATATTATCCCTCGATATTGTTGTAGAAATTGAAAACCCAATTATCATTGTTTTGTTTAGTTATTTTAGATTTCAATTTGACAGGGAGAACTAGACGAGCATGAAAAAATAGTTGCGCTACTGGGGAAAGTGGATGTAGTGATTTCTGCACTAGCTTACCCTCAAGTTCTTGATCAATTTAAAATCATTGATGCTATCAAAGTTGCTCGTAATATAAAGGTACATCTAATCTACGAAGCTAGGTCATTAATTGAGCAGTTGTTCATTGCGGCCTTTTTCTTAAAAAGAAGTTATTAAAAGGCAACAATCGATAAATGAACTATTAATATATGTATATCAACTGGATTATAATGTCTTTTTTTCAAGCTTACTATGTTTAGATTTTGCATGTACGGCTCTGCAGAGGTTCTTACCGTCAGACTTTGGAGCTGAAGAGGATAGAGTGACTCCATTGCCACCTTTTGAAGCTGTCCTGGAGAAGAAGAGAACAATCAGAAGAGCTGTTGAAGCAGCTGAGATACCTTATACGTTTCTTTCAACCAATTGCTGCGCTGCTTATTTCATTAACTACTTGCTTCATCCTCATGAACCAACATGTGATATTACAGTTTATGGTAGCGGTGAAGCCAAGGGTATTTTCTACACCGTTCTTCACTAAGACATAACTAGCGAATCATTAATAACTAATATCGATCAGTTAGTTATTGCTTAACATGCCATTATTTGGGAAAAAAGTACAGTAATTTAAATGACTGCTTTTAACCAGTATGTTATCAGTCAAGGAGTTTTTAAAATCAGCATGCATGTCAAAACAAATTTGGAAAACTAACAAAGTGATTTTGTTGGAGGATGATTCAGCTGTTCTGAATTACGAAGAGGATATCGCATTATACACAATAAAAGAAGCGGATGACCTGAGAACCCTTAATCGTGTAGTAATCTACAGGCCAGACAACAATATTGTATCTCAGCTTGAACTCATCTCTCTTTGGGAAAAGAAGACTGGTCACACTTTTCATAGGATTCACGTAATGGAGGAAGAAATGGTGAAACTATCAGAAAGTAAGATGCTATATATCTGTATATATACACATATATACATGTTCTTTTCACTCATTTTTACCATTTTTACCATTTCATCATATTAAAAAATTCGTTCCTTAATACAGTATTGCTAAAATGTACTTTTCAGAAAATGATATATTAGAAAGATTGTGACATCCATTTCAACATGGTTAACAAATAAGAAATATAATGACTATATTATAATTTCATACTAAATTTATAAAAATAAATATATAATGACTATATTATAATTTATCTAACAAATTTAACAGCTCATTGGAGTTCATGAAGTTGTATGTTTTGTTTTGTTTTGATTTGATTGAAATTATTCAATTTTTGCCAATATTATGTCATTGAAAATGAATATATTGCAGCTCTACCACATCCACACAATCTTGTAGCGGCTATCCTCCATAGCTCGTTCATAAAGGGCGATCTCATGAACTACGAACTAAATAAAGAAGATCTCGAGGCTTCCTTCCTCTATCCAGATCTTCATTACACAACTGTTGATCAACTTCTTGATGTTTTTCTTGTCAACCCTCCGCCTCCTGCATCTGCTACTTTTGAATGACCTTTCCGTATTTGGCATCCGCCCTACTCTATCATGGATAAGTTTCATCGATGATCTGTTTGATTTAATAATTGTTAGCTGATGGCTAATAATCATTAGTTCCAAGTTGTCAGTTGATAATTAATATATGTTAATTGTTAACTAATTAGCTTTAATAAACTTGGATTATTATTAGTTTTTTTAATAATTAATAATTATTTTCATAGTCATTACTTAGAGGCCATGTTTAATAAATCAAGTTGTTTAGTAATCCATATTTATTTTGATGGTAATTAATTGTTATATATTAGTTGTTAATTGCCCATTATACATATGTAATATTTTAAAGTTAAATATTCAATAAAATCAATATTTTAATTAATTGTTCAATATAAAATCATAAGAAAATAAAACAAACATGTAAAACTATAAAATAAAATAATATAGAAGAGAATAATAACACTATTTTAAAAATAATTGTTAGAACAAAATGATTATATATTATCTATTAAATATTAATTATTTAGATAATATTTTAAAGTTAAATTATTTAATAAAATCAATATTTTGATTAATTTTTAAATCTAAAATCACAGAAAGAAAATAAAATCTTAAAAACAAAATTATAAAAATTAGTTAGAGTAATATTTAATAGAATATTATTAAAATCTTTAAAAATTATATTATGAAAATCATATAACCAGACAATTTAAATGAAAAAATAAAACATTTTTTAATGAAAATATTAAATAGTGCTGTGAAATAAGAAGTACCTATTTGATGAATTAGGTTTATATGGTTTATGTAGTTTTCGTAGTCCATTGTGGATAAGTTTCCTTACTATCACTTTCTTGGTTGTTTAAGATTATTAAATGATAAAAAAAATATGTAAAAATTTAGCAAATTATCAATTTTTATTTATTTCAATAATTCTCGTAACTCAATCCATAAATTCAATTATCTTAAATTAATTATTCAATTCCTAAATTAATATTTAATTTTTATCATTCAAATTATCTAAAAGATATATAAATTTTTAATATTTCAAGTAATTCCTACTCTATTTAATTCATATATTTATTTCTGATGTAATTCATCAAATTTAAATTCTTGCATTTATCACATCAATTCATTATTTTAAATTACTTAATAAATATGTACAATTTTTTATTAATTCATATAAAATAATGGATGTAACATTTATATCTTGTATATCAAATAGTAAATAAAATATAAACTAAAAAAAATCAAATGATATCGAATATAAAAGTCGATTATAATAAAATAAGTTTTCCCTTTGTTATATTAAACATCCAAGTGCGAATCAAATCAATGAATTAACTACATAGCAATTTTAATAATTTTTAATTCAATTATTTATTTAATTCAAATATAAAAAGATAATTCAATTTGAATATCCCAGCCACCTATTCAGAGGTAGTGTTATGTTCAGAAATCTGATGAAATCGAATCATGGAAAGACTAGTTGTCATTTGATCCTTTTGAACTTTTCTTTTCTTTTTAACATGTGCTTTTATTTGATTAAACATCAAAAAATGGTGTGGGGGGTCTGTACCATGAAAATGCCCATGTTGCAAGAGGACAGACCATATCCATTCATTGATTCAGTTTATACTAAAACTAGGTTGATGATTTTAATAGAAAACCCTTTTTACTTTTTACATGATCATTAATTTTAACAAACTTGCAATGGAGATAATTTTATTAATTTCAAAGTATAAACATATACAGATTTATTTTTATTATCTGTTAATTAAATATTTAATTGAATAATGAGAATCGCTAAAGCTCAAAATATCAGATAATATATTAATAATGATTTGACATCTCTCGCATCAACTTCATTATCAAAATTTTCACTATAAATGAATAAAGGTAAGGAGCATTGGTGGACAGCTTTTATAAGGCAACACGATTAGTGCAAAGAGAGAAAGAGGCGAAGTAATTTTTCCAGCAGAAATTGATCAATGGAGGGCAATACATCAAACAAGATTCTCATCTTTGGGGCAACTGGTTATATTGGCAAGTACATGGTGAAGGCGAGCATCATGTTGGGCCATGAAACATATGCCTACGCTCCCCCCATCACCTCTCTGACTCCCCCCTTCAAGATTGATGTCGACAGACACTTCCAATCCATGGGCGTCAACGTTGTTCACGTAAATATTATCCCTTGACATTGTTGCAGGAATTGAAAACCCAACTATTATCGTTTTGTTTAGTATGTTATGTTTGAAGTAGACAGGGAGAACTAGACGAGCATGAGAAAATAGTTGAGCTACTTGGGAAAGTGGATATAGTGATTTCTGCACTAGCTTACCCTCAAGTTCTTGATCAACTTAAAATCATTGATGCTATCAAAGTTGCTCGTAATACAAAGGTAAATCCAAGCTACGAAGCTAGGTTATTGATTAAGCAGTTGTTCATTGCGGTCTTTTTCTTAAAAATAAATTATTAGAAGGCAATAATCGATAAATGAACTATTATTATGTGTATATCAACTGGATTATAATGTCTTTTTTTCAAGCTTACTATGTTTAGATTTTGCATGTACGGCAGAGGTTCTTTCCGTCAGACTTTGGAATTGAAGAGGATAGAGTAACTCCATTGCCACCTTTTGAAGCTTTCCTGGAGAAGAAGGAAAAATCAGAAGAGCTGTTGAAGTAGCTGAGATACCTTATACGTTTCTTTCTGCCAATTGCTTCGCTGCTTATTTCATCAACTATTTGCTTCGTCCTCATGAATCAACACGTGATATTACAATTATGGTAGCGGTGAAACCAAGCGTATTTTTAACACCGTTCCTGACTAAAACGTAATTACACCTAGTGAATCATTAATGACTAATATCGATCAGTTAGTTGTTATCGATTAACATGTCATTATTTGGGAAAAAATTACAGTAATTTAAGTGATTGTTTTTAACTAGTATGTTATCAGTAGAAGAGTTTTTAAAATCAGCATGCATGTCAAACATATCTGGGAAACCTGACAAAGTGATTTTGTTGGAGGATGATTCGGCTGTTCTGAATTACGAAGAGGATATCGCATTATACACAATAAAAGTAGCGGATGACCCAAGAACCCTTAATCGTGTAGTAGTCTACAGGCCAGACAACAATATTGTATCTCAGCTTGAACTCATCTCTCTTTGGGAGAAGAAGACTGGTCGCAATTTGTTAACATCAAAATAAATTTGTAAGAAGAATTATAAAATTCTTATTACAACAAAATTATCACTTTTTTACTTTAAACTCATACAACAACACTTAACACTCAAGAGAAACTTTGTTTCTTATTTTTTTTCTAATTTTATGATACTATTACTCACAATGAGAAGGCGTATTTATATTAACTCAAGATTAATACACACCACATAAACATATCTAATATTCATCTAACACACATTATAAAAATCATATATTTTTAATACCATTTTCAACAACCTCACCTACCTTTAGAAGGTTCTTTGAGTTGAGCTTCATCATTAAACTTTGATTTCTAAAAAAAAAAGTTTATATTTCAACACTCCCAACTTGTTTCATAAGTCCAAACAAATTTCTTATTCTTGCAAAATCTTCATATTTCAGTGGCTTCGTGAAGATATCAGGAATTTGATCACATGACTTGACATACTCAATTTGTACATCCTTTCTTGCAATGCATTCTCTAATATAATGAAATCAAGTATCTGTGTGTTTTAATCGATTATAAAATACTCGATTCTTTGCTAGAGCAATTGTTGATTTGTTATCAACACCAATCTTTGTTGGTCCTTCTTGTGCCAAGTTTAGCTCCTTTAATAAGTTTCTCAACCAAACTACATGACAAAACAACTGAAGTTGTGACTACATACTCAGTTTTCATAAGTTAAGAGTATGACAATCGATTGTTTCTTTGATAACCATGTTAAAGCAGTATCTCTCATAAAGAATACAAATCCAGTGGTACTTCTTCGATTATCTATGTCTCTACCCCAGTCGCTATCACTATATCCAACAAGCTTGTAATCATTAGAAATTGAATAATACAAGCCAAAATCAATTGTACCTTTTAGATAATGAAGAATTCTTTTAGCATCTTTGAAATGAGTGGTTATTGGAGACTCCATATAGCAACTAACAAATTCAACTGCATAGAGAATTTCAGGCCTCGTGCAGGTTAAGTATAGCAAACTTCTAACCGGACTTTTAAAGAGTGTTGGATCTACCCTTTCACCTTTTTCATGCTTGATCAATTTGACTCCACATTCCATTAGGGTGCTAATCGGCTTACAATCATCCATCTTGAATTTCATAAGTATTTCTTGTGCATAACTACGTTGGTAGATAAATATGCCTTTGTCCTTTTGCTTGACTTCAATACTAAGGTAATATGCCATGAGCCCAATATCTTTTATCTCGAATTCTTTCATCATCACTTTCTTGAATTTAAAAAACATGCCTAGGTTATTTCTATTGATGAACAAATCATTAACATAGAGGCATACAATCAAAATATCTCCTTCTTTGATTTTAATATATAGGGCATGCTCGTAAGGACATTTTCTGAAGCCATTCTCTCAAAAATAATTGTCGATTTGGTTATTCCAAGCCCTTGGTGCTTGCTTTAGCCCATATAAAGCCTTTTTTAACTTTAACACCTTGTCTTCTTGGCCTTTGACTTCATAACTTGATGGTTGCTGTATGTAGACTTCCTCTTCTAGGACTCCATTCAGAAATGTTGATTTTACATTCATGTAATGTATTCTCCATTTGTTTTAAGCTGCTAGAGAAATTATTAGTCTAATTATTTTTAGTGGTACAACAGGAGCGAATACCTCATCATAATCAATTCCACCTTTCTAACTATAGCCTTTTGCAACTAGTCTCACCTTATGCCTTTCAACTTCTCCTTTGGCATACTTCTTTATTTTAAATACCCACTTTACACCAATTTCTTTATGACCTTTAGGAAGTGGAACAAGCTCCCATGTATTATTTTTCTCGATTGCCTTGATTTCTTCATCCATTGCATCTTTCTACTTCTTCTCCTTTGTAGTTTCTTGATAGCTTACTAATTCACAATTAGTAAATAGGTAACACAGTGTAATATTATCTACCTATTCAGTTGCTTCATAGAGATCTTGAAGGCTTCTTATATGTTGCACAACTCTTTCTTCTAGACTATCATTTAAAGATAATGAAGATGAGTCATTTTCATGGGTAATTAATGTTGGGGAAGTAGGTGGTGTAATGAGCCCTAGTTGAGGTTCTTTTTGTTGCTCTACTGTTACCTACTCATTTTTATCAAGTGGAAAGAAATTGAAGTCATTTGAGGAGTTAAATTCCCATTCATCTTCTTCATTAAATATGACATCGACTGATTACAATCTTCCCATTATTTGGATTGTACAGCTTATAGCCTTTTGAACTTGCATCATAGCCGATGAAGATGAATCATTCACTTTTATCATCGAGTTTGGTTCTTCTTTCATCAGGTATATGAACATGAGTTATGCTTCCAAAGACTCTTAGATGTGAGATACCTGGCTTTCTTCCACTCCATGCTTCTTGTGGTGTTTTCCCATACACTTTTTATTGGAGATTAGTTGGATAGATAGACTGTTGTAGCCACTGCTTCAACCTAAAACTGTTTTGGTAAATGTTTGCTTTTAAGCATACTTTATATCAAGGATAGTTCTATTTTTTCTTTCTGTAACTCCATTTTACTGGGGGGATCTTAGGACCGTCAATGGTCTTTGAATTCCATTTGCTTCTTAGAATTCTTGAAATTCCTTAGAAGTGAATTCTCCTCCTCGATCAAACCTTAATGTTTAATTTTTTGGCTACTTTCATTCTCCACTGCAACTTTAAATTTCTTAAATGCTTCAAAAACCTCTAATTTCTGCTTCAAAAAATATACCCAAGTTTTTCTTGAAAAATCATCAATAAAGAGAAGGAAATAATTGTTTTTACCAAAGGACCTTGGATTGATCAGTCCACAAATATCTGCATGTATAAGTTTTAATTTCTTTTTGGCTCTTGAATCTGACAACTTTAGAAAGATTTTTCTAAATTGCTTCCTAAATAAGCACCCTTCATAAAGTTGTTCGGGTTGATTTATGCTTAGTAGTCCTCTTACCATATTCTTCTTAGATAGAAGCTATAATCCTCCAAACTTAAGATGCTCAAATCGAAGATGTCATAGTCATGATGCATCCTTGTAGCAAGCTTTTAAGCATTTTGCAATATCATTTTGTATGTTGATCATAAACATTCTATTCTTTATCATTTGTACTTTAATGATCAAATTATTCATGTCATCTTTGATAGAAAGATTATCACCTTTTATGTGAATATCATAGCCTTTCTTCAACAGTTGCCCAAGACTTAATAAATTACTCCTCATGTTAGGCATTAAGTACACGTTTGAAATAAACTAATGTCTCCTATCTTTTAAATGAATGAGAATGTTACCTTTCCTTTTTACTGCAACTTTGGAATCATCTCCAAATGAGACATTGCTACTTACAGATTCATCAAGTTCCATAAACATGCCTTTCTTTCAACATATGTGATTGCTTGCACCAATGTCCAGGTACCAATAATTCTCCTATCCACCACCATTTTCCTTTGTTTCTAGAAAAAGAGTCTTTTCTTCAATCTTCTATTCTATGTAGTTGGACCTTCATTTTTTTGTTTGAACATATATATTCTGAAGTATAATTGTCATACTTGCGACAACTATAACATTGAATTTAAGATTTGTCATATCTAAAATTATGATGTCCTCTTCCACAATCTCTTGTGGAACTTTCTCCTCTTTCATAGTTGTTAGGATGGTTGTTGTAATTCCAACCTCGTCCATGATCACGATTTCCTCCTCATCCTCAAGCTCTTCCTCTACATCGACCACGTTGATTGACTTGGCTTTCATTTTTCTCCTCCTTATGTTGGATTTTGAGGATTTATTCAATGATCCCATGTTTCTTCTTATGTTTTTCTTCATAGACTTGTAATGAACCAAGAAGTTGCTTAATCTTCATTTCCTCCAAGTCTATAGTCTCTTCTATTGTTACAACAACATGCTCAAACTTTTGGTCTAATGAGCGGAGTATCTTTTCCATGATTCGTACATCTTCTAACTTTTCACCATCTCTTTTTCAATTGATTTGAAGCAGCCAAATCTTGAGAGAAATAATCAGAAATGAATGCTCCTCCTTTCATATGCAAGGATTCAAACTCACATTTTAAGTTTGAAGACGCACCTTCTTCACTTTCTCCTCTCCCTTGTTGGATGTTTAAAGCTTCTCCCATACTTGTTTGTCAGATTTTGTATCAGAATTTCTCTCAAAGCTTTCATCATTTAAGGCTTGATAGATAAGAAAGAGATTTATTGTCTTTCTTTCTTAAATCTTTTAAACTATCCTTCTCGGATTAGAATTATGATTTCTCATTTTGTGGTTTAGTGTAGCCTTTCTCTATAATCTCCAAGACATCATGAGCAGCCAAAAAAACCTTCATCTTGATACTCCAATTATCATAATTATCGCTGTTAAGTGTTGGAACTTGAAAAGAAGCTACTTCACCAACCATATCTTCAAATAAAGTGAGAACTTTTTAAAAAAATTCTAACTACACCTGTTACACCCCAGCCCATACCTGGAGTAACATGCTCCCGTAGCATGTGTAACAACCTCCTTTAAAGAAAGCCGCTACGTATCCTACAAGGGATACACCTAGAACCAAGTATTAAAATTCGTATGGGTACACGATCTAGTATTTAGTGGTGAGGATAAGGGTAGCGTGGTATTCATTCAAACAAGCATGCACTAATCCTCGGTAACATACATTCATTCATCCTTACGATTTGTTGACAGCTCATTGATATAATCAAAACAAACCAATACATATACGGGTTTCCACTCTGTACATAACAAACTCACCACTAGAAACATAATACTAACTACTGCCATTATGACTAATAGAAGCTAAACGATACAAAAAGAAATGGAGATTGCCAACAGCTCCACTACCACTTCGAGAATGTCTTCTCAGCTGACGACCCCTATCGTCTCTCTGGCTGCTCCCCTGAGGGCTCAGAACCTACATTCATCAAATGATAAACGCTAAGCATAAAACTCAGTGGTGCTAAGAAATCATAGATAAACATACGCATTCAAAGAATCATAAAAATACATTTTTGATGAATGCAATGTAATGCAAACATGCCTTACACTCTTCCTTATTTTCATTCTCATAACCCTCTTCTTTTCTTATCGTTGTGCACATTCCTTTCGCACATACTGGGTCCCTGTATGTACCGGTACTCATCTCCCAAAGGAGGACATTTAACTGTATGGTGCTATGCACCTCCTTCCCTACTGTATGTCTCGAGACTCTTCTCCCTTTGGGAGGGCATAAATCTTTATGATCCCTTAGCGGAATCCCATTAACATGATTGACCCAGCATGCCCAGAGCTTAGCTCTGCACTCATCACTCTCCTTCCTCTACTCTTTCATCCGTCTATTCCCCTCTCTCAATGCATGTTTTCATGGTATAGGCATCATTTCAGCACATGTAACCATCAAGCAAGCCATAGAGGCATCGTTAAGAACATAGTAGACAGAATTACCTATTGTAAGATCTTACTTCAGTTCAAAGATATCAAAAGGGCCATTAATGAACCAACAAACATTAACTTAGCACAAACCTGTAATAAGAAGCTTGCTAACGTGAACCCGTAATCTCAATATAAACGGCCTCTAATGGTAACTTCTAGCTCTCACACTTTCCTTGGTGCTTAGGAAACGTAATTAAGTGTTTGGAAGGGTTTAAGAAAGAAGAAGGTAATAAAAACCTAAAGAAAACCTTAATATTTATCCGTTTGACTCATTAAAATAAGTCACGTACGGCCGTACAGATTGTGGTACGCCCGTACCGAACTAAGGCTTCTGATGCACACAACTCCTGTGAGCAACGGTACGCCCGTACCCTCATTTGGTACGCCCGTACGTACTCAATTTTACTGACAAACCAAAATTCCTGCGAGCACGCGTCCGGCCGTATCGCCATTCGGTACGCCCGTACGACCTCCAGGAACTAGAACTCCTTCATCTGCCCTGTTTAGTACGCCCGTACGGAAATCCGTATGCCCGTACCCCTCTCCAAATTCCCTTGATGCTCTTCCTTTACCCCAAACTAATACACCTACCCCACCTGTCAAGCGTTAACACTACTAAAACTCACTCACAACACTCCCAACACGATAGTTGCCCCTCACACTTCCAAGAAATCTCAAGAAGGCGGCAACACCCTCACAACTCAACGTCTAAATCATAGAACACATACATCACATTACCATAAACATGCATTCTCATATTAACAACATCACATCAATTACATACATACATCTGTACATACACCCTAGCAATCATTCATATACACACAAACTACTAGGGTCCTAAACGCGGGTGTAACAAGTACAATTGAAAATATTGTGGAATCTCATTTTTTGATACTAATTATGGCAAGTCATGGTATATTTGTCCTTGTGCTTTAAATGTGTAAACTCCATTTCTATTTGATGCTAGTTCCTTGTCCAAATTGACATCCAATGATATGAATGTAAATAAGTTATTATATAACCTGCTACTTGTTTGAAACTTCTTTGCTTCTTCTAAGTTTGAAGTGAATAATTACAATAATTTTTAGGTACATAGGCTTTAGGTAGTTTGACCTTTTCATTTTGACAATAAAATATATCCTACAGTAGTTACAATTTGGAACTTGTTTCAACTTATATAAGGTAGAGCATACAAACTTATGTATTTTGTTTCTTGCAAGTTAAATTTATAAGCATTAAAAATCATTATTATAATAATATTGATATTAATATTTTAGGAAATTTTCGATTTACCTTCTATTCCTTGTACTTTCAGTTGAGCTTTGCATAATTATTATATTCTTTGTAGCTTTGTATTTGAATTTTCATTGTTTAATATTTCATTCACATGTAAACTTATGATATTTTTTTATTCTCGTTATACTCTTTTCATATTATCTCTCCTTTTCTGCTCATCAATCATAGTTTTGTACTTCTTTTTAACCTGAAAAAATATTATAAATTTGATATTTCATAGGTAAAAAAGCGAGATAAAATTTGATATCATTTTATCTTACCATTTTTTTTATCTTTGTAATTTTAAACTATGAATCTGGATGATTGTTGTGGTTGGAATCACTTTTACCTGATACCATGATAAAATTAGAATCATGAATTTATAATTAAATAATCTTAGTTTTTGTATTTAATATATTAATAGTTATATAAAAAATCAAAAATTGAAAACATAAAGTGTTAATTCTAATAGACTTTATACAATATGATATAATTAATAAATATAATTATAATCATAAATTAAAAAGATATGAATGGTACTAATAAAATATTATGATAAAAATACAATTGAAATAATATTTTTTAGGTAATGAAATTACACTTTGAACTAATAAAGATATTTAAATTATTCAAAATTTGATTTTTGAATTTCTTATATTTTTTTAAAAAAATGAACAATATTTTTATTAGGATACTAATTTACTAATTTACTAATTTAAAAAATATAATTATATCATATGATTCTATCTAACAACATCAACAAATTAATATAAAGTCAAGTTAAAAATATTCATAAAATAATATATTAAATATTATATTATCCATAACACAATATAATCTATAAATATTAATTATTCAAACCTTAACGTGAGTAGTATCTTTATTTAAATAAAATTAATAGTTTTTAACTTTGAATAACATTTGATGACAGATTTTTAATGAGATATTTAATAATAAATATCTAATTAATGATAAATTAGCAGTATTCATTTTTAAATAAAATTTAATAATTAATAAATATAAATAAAATTAGTAGTTTTTAACTTCGAATAAAATTTAGTAATTAACAAATAGAAATGGAATGAGTAGTATTTTATATTTGAATAAAATTAATAATTTTAAATTTTAAATAAAATTTGATGGCAGATTTTTAATAAGATATTTAATAATTAATATTTAATTAATGTGGAGAGAAATTAGTTAAATTAAAAATTTTGAACAAAAATATAAAACAATACATAGGAAATAATAAATATGAAAATAAAATAATAAATAATAAATAGAAAATAATATAGTAATTATAATTAATAAAATTTATTTTATTCATTAATTTACATTAAATAAAAATTTATTTTATTATTTATATTTGTTAGATTCATTTTATATTTAATTTTGATAAGTTTGAAAAAGTAATATTTAAATTAAAAAATTTTAACAAAAATATAAAATAATACACTAATCACAATTAATTTATTTTGTATACTAATTTATATTTAACAAAAATTTATTTTATTATTTTTATTTATTAGATTAGTTTTATATTTATTTTTGATAAATTTAAAAAAATAATATTTATCTTCATGTAAATTTGAAAAAATAATATTTATGTTTAAATTATTCAAATTAAAGGATAGTAGACTTGTATTTTCACTTCTTTACTCTTCCCTCTTTTAATAAGTATATTTTAATTTTATTAAAATTTATTTAATGATATTTATTTAATAAATAAATCATATTTATGTAATCTGATTCGTGTAGACTTATGTAGCAATTTATCATTATGTAAATTAGCTCATTAATTAAAGAGCTTCTTCACTTAAAGAAGACAAAAGTCAAGTATGAAGAAGTTGATCTTTACAAAATCATTGAAGGTACATTGGATTAGAGATACGAGCAGTAACATTATAAAGATAAAAAAATGAAATAGAAAGAATGAATGAATGAGAAAATCATCAATATAATCATTGAGATCTTACTAATTAAAAAGAGGTTGATATAATAACCTAATATAGATTAATATCTATTAACTAATGATTATGTTCACTCTCCCTAAAGATCCTTTTAGTTGGGATGGTTAAGGAAGTGATTTGACTTCAAAATTTGCTTGATAAATTGAAAATTATTCAAACTAATATTAAAACAGATTGCAATAACAGTTATAATTTATTTAATAAGAATCAGGTTTATCATATAAAGACGAATCCCATTAATGTTCAGTAATATATGAATCTTGATATTCTTTTTTTCAATATTATCGTTTGAAAGAATAATATAAAATGCAGAAGAACTAAAGAAGGTTTGTAGATTGAGAAGATGGATGAGGGGGTTGGGAAAAGAAAAAGGTAAAAAGACAAGCGTTGGGTTGGTGAAGGGGGGAATAGGAGTAAACTATTCCCCGGATGTCACAGCCAACTTCCTCATTCTTGTCATCCGTCTTCTTGGCCATTTTCAGTGCTTTTAATCATGCTGCTAAAGGGATGCTATTTCTTTTTTTCTTTTTTTAAAAAGCTCACTTTCAAGTATCTTGGAAAGCTAAAGCTGTCTCCATCCTTCCCTTCTATTCTATTTTATTTTTATGTATTAAATTTCATTTTCTTAATTCGATTAAGTAATAGATATATATGTGAAAATTAGTAAAAATGACTATTCATTTATAATATATGGATAAATTTATTTACTTTATTTTATCATTAAATACAATCTAAAAATAAAATAATATGCATAAAAAGAATTTATCATAAAAGACTCTTTCTCATTTCAATTATACATGGGTGAGATTCTCTCTCTACCCACAAAACAGCTTCATGGCAACCTCAATCATAGATTGTGTATATATGTATATATATATATATATATATAGAGAGAGAGAGAGAGAGAGAGAGGAGAGGTTATCCATGCCAACCCCATCAAAACAAACACTAAAAAGAAAAGCGGCCATACAAAAAATAATTCCCATCACTAAGAAGAAGCTCTCTTCAGAAAGTAGTTAAAAGGACAAAAACAAATCCCATAAAGCTGATCTACATCTCACCCTCCAACTTTTGCACATTGTTTTTTTGCCCCTTGCCTCTTCTTCCTATACCATGTTACCATTTCCATTAACTAACAACCTCATACTTTCTTCTTCTTCCTCGTGTTCGTCTTCCATGCCGTTGAAAACTCCTGTCATTTCCATGCTGGTTAGCTTCTTAGCCTTCGATGCTTCATGTTCCCAATCCGTTCGGATCAACACGACATATAGAATAGACACGGCGCAGGCAACTTGAGCTGCAAGGAGGCCGAACCAGAGTCCAGCGAATCCGACGTCCAACCCAAATGCTAGGCCGATCGCGACCGGGGTACCCACAAAGTAAAATGAACCCAAATTGATATGAACCCCAATCGTGGCACGTGCAGTGCCACGTAGGATCCCACAGCCAGTTGTTTGAGGGCAATTGCCAAGCTCACAAACTCCTATTATAGGCAAGACAGAAGCCACCAATCCTTTAACAAGACTATCCTTAATAAACAAACCAGCCCATCTTTCTCTAAGAATGGCTGTCCAAGTAACGTTGATAATGCCAATGAAAAAGGCACATCCTAATGCCACCATAGCTGCTAGCTTGGCTTTGTAAGGATTACCAGCGCCAAGCTCATTACCCACCTGAAAACACAAACAAACACGATCAAAAAAAATTAAAAACCAACAAACAAACGGACAATGTTTTGTTAATTATGTCCACAGGAAACACCTAAAAAAGGCAACTTGGATTTCCTTTTGTTTGTTAAACAGTATCGTCACACCAGCAATGGAATTTGAAACCTTTTCTATATGAAAAAGCTAGCAAGTGCTTACTTGTCATATACTAATTATGTCCAATCACATTACATGTGTGATCTTATATTGGGTCCCTAAAGTGATGCAATCACCCAACTTATCAAAAAGCATGACTTTGAAAACCCCCCCCAAAAAAAAAAAAAAAAAGAATATGTGCCACTCATTCTTTCTTTTGCGTATGAATTTGCTCATATTAGTTCATTATCTTTTGATTCTATCTTTATCGTAATCATTTCTACTTAATCGTATTTAAGTTGTTCTTGTTTCAAAATTAACTTTGCACTAACCTTTTTGCTCACTTACCAAAAAAATAAAAATAAATTAATTTGGTTCTTTGTATTTATGGTTTTTGGGTACCAAAAATATTCTTTTTATTTTCAATGGTCAGGCGAAAGAAAAAACAACTTTGTTTTGATCTATGAAACAATCATTCCATCAACTTTTTCTCAAACCTTTGCCCACATCAAAGGTGTGATGAGATGAGTAAGATGAAAATAATATCATGGGCCATGCTCAATATTGACTTGATGAATGGTAACATCACAATGATATATGTGTGTGTATATATATGTACACATATGACATGTAACCAAGAAAGAATATCAAACCTTAAGAGCATGAATCTATGTTAAAGTGACCCATCATCATCAATCACACCATGGCTCAAAAATGCATGTCATATATATATCATCATAAAAGAAAGATTAGTGATCGGCATGGTCAAAAGTAGAAGCAAGTAAAGAATTTCTTGAAGTATCATTTGGCATTCAATATTTTAACAAATACCCATAAAAAGAGTAGGTAGTCCTGTTGATCACCAATTCCTTTAGAGCGAAACAGATCATAAATTCAAATTCTAGCAACTTTTTAGTTAGAAATATATTATATGGATCTACTAACAATCATGGCACTTGATGAAGCATGTAATGTAAGTATGACATTCGAAAACAAAGACATACCCGAGCAGAGACGCAGCCAGCAAGGGCCATAGGTACAGTGTACATCATGCTAGTGGTTTGGATGAGAATCCCAGTGGCGGCCACAGCCAGAGTTGGAGTAGGCAAGTACCCAGCCATCACTATCACAATCTCATACCACCACCACTCCAAGCAGATCCCTAAACAACTAGGAACTGCCAACTTCAACAACTGTCCAACCCCACCACATATCTCTCCTCCAATCCCAACCGTCCATCTCATCTCCCACCGTCCACTTACCCACCACACATACCCCACCATCAGCACCACCGTATTCATGTTAGTCACTACTGATGCCATGGCCACTCCTGGAACCCCTAGCCCCATTATACCCACAAGCAAATAGTTTAATGGAACATGGAACATTGCTGCCAGCAATGAACAGTACATTATTGGCTTGGTCACCCCTTGTGATCTCAAAAACACCCTTAAAGGCTGTAGCAAAGTGTATATTAGAAGATCAGGTAAAGAGTAAATACAGTAAGTTGCCGCCATTGATGTGATATTTGGATCTTGGCCCATAAAGTTCATGATTGATTCAAGATTAATCCATAAAAGACTGATGGGTATGATTGCAATGAAGAGGATCAAGATCATTCTTTGAAGAGAGAGTGAAAGAAGGTCCCAGTTCTTGCCGCCGTAAGCTTGGCTACATACTGGTTCGAGTCCAGAGGCTAAGCCCACAATAACTGAGTAACCGGTGATGTTTGTGAACCCAATAGAAAGTGCACCACCGGCTAACTCTAAACTACCTAGTCTGCCCAAGAACATCACTGATACCACTGCTCTAAAAAACGCCATTAAATGTGCTGCTGTGATTGGTAAAGCCATTCCCCATAGCTCTTTTAGCTCTTCAAGAACCTGTTTTGTTTATAAACCCAATACAGAAAGAAGAGAAAGAGAACATTTATTCATATCAAATACAAAAATACACATGTACGAAAGAGACAGAAAAAAGATTGGTTACTCGAGTTGTTACCTGAGAAGCAGAAGGGAGTTTCTGAGAAGGGAAAGTTGAGTCTTTTTCAGCCATTACAAATGCAAAGACTTCAGTAACAAAAAAAACCCAACCAAGAAAATTGAAAAGAAAAATAAAGATTCGAGCCTTCCTATTCGGAGAATTAGAATACAAGAAGAACAAGTCGAGAAAAACCAGAAAACCCAAGCTTCAAACTTTCTTTAAACAAGAGATTGTGAAGAGAAGAAAATCCCAAAATCTACAAACACAAAATGAGCAAAGAAAAAGCGTGTTGGTCTAAAGACGGTTTATAAGAACAATAACAAGAAGGAGAGTAGTAGTGAAAAACACCATATAAACTCGACGACGGTCCAATATATATATATAAATAGAAAAATACAGGTAAAGAACGAAACCGCATGTAATAGGCAATATTGGTAGCATAAAGAATGATTTTAATACTGTTTGCTTTTATATATATTATATATCATATATGTAATAATGAAAAAAAGTATAGTAATAATTAATAATCATAAGAATAATAATAATAATAAACTTGGAAGGTGGAATTCCCTCTTTTCTGTTGTTTTATTTGCTCCTTTGATGACAGAGAGAAAGACGAGAAAAGAAAAGAGGCAGGGGTTGTTAATGGCGGCGAGAATCAGAGAAATAAAAGAAGAAGAAAAGGACAGGTCAAAACGAGCGAGAGACGGAGACAGAGGCAGACAGAGCGGGAGAGCGGGAGAGCGGGAGCGAGAGAGAGACAGAGAGACAGAGAGAGTTATGGCCGTAGCAGAAAACAGAGTCTTTTCAATGTGATTAGAAAGGTGAGGGGAAGGCGAAGGGAATGAAGAGAATAGAGGGAAATTGGTTATTTTGTATTTAATAAATGATAATTAATAAATTAATATATTTCATTTTACTTTTTTATTTTAATATATTTATTTATTTATTTATTTATATATTTTAAATATATAAATTTATTATAATTTTTAATTTATCTTATAAATTGTAGTATTATTATATAAATATCTTAATTTTATTTATCATATATATTTAATTTTTATAAAATATGTATCAATTAAAAATTAAAAATAATTAAATATAATATGCATATTATATATATTTTGAATTAAAATAAATTAATAACAATAAATATTTAAAAGTATATAAATAAATAGTTTGATGTTAAAATAAAATAAGTAAAATAGAAGAAATAAAATAAAATAAAATAATATATCAAATTTAGGGATGATAAATATATTATATTTAATAAATTTGTAACGTTTTGAAAATTTTCCCTTCATTTACTTCCTAATATTTAAAAATAGTTAAAAACGATTTTCATTTTTATTATTTTAATTTTAATCGTACATGTGATAAATTATGGTTGAGTAAAGATTCAGAATTTTTTTTAAAATTTTTTAAAAATTATAAAAATAACAGATTTTTAAAAACATTTGTTATTATTATGAAATATGAAATAAAATTTATCATTTTTATAATTATGAATGAGGCATACAAAATTGAATTATGTATATTATAAAAATAGATTTCGAAATCTATTATGAAACCGATGGAAAATATTTAAATAATGCAATTGTACTAATTTCATATATTTTGTTGCCATTACTACATATTATTAACTAATTTTATATATACTTACCAAAACTTGCATTGAATTAATTGTATTAAGAAGAACTATTCGATCTTACTTATTACATATAAGTTTTTATCGAGCAAGAAAATATATCGTATTAACATATTAATAATTCAATTGATTAATACTATGAATTATCACGTAGGTTTTTAATGAAGAAATTTAATTGAGATCGTCATATCAAGTATGTTTATACATGAATATCGAATAGGTTTAAAATATGAACATTCATATTTATTTAAATCAAATAGTTATAAATTGAACTCTATATTTTTCATTTATAAAGACTCTAATATTGAATTAGAAAATATTTAATTCAAAAAATTAAATGAAGATTAAATAACGATAATACAAATCATGTCATCATAGAGCATGGAGTACAGATAAATATTGGAATCTCTAAAAAGAGGGGATACCATAAGAATCTATGTCTTTTTAGAAAAAAAAAAAAAAGAAATTGTTTGCCAAATAATATAAATTCCAAAGAACAAAATGAATTGTGTGGCAATCCGATCGATTAAAGAACGTGACGTACGATATGATTCCTCAACACAAAATCTTTGCAATTTTCAGCTTTCTTTATTTCAAAGATAATAATGCAAACTTTTAGATTTTGTGATACACGCCCAAATCTTTTCACGTTTATATATTTCATATATCTTACTCATTTTTAAATAAAAATAATTTTAATAAATATTTTATTAGAAATAGGTCGAGATGTAGAAAAAGAAGTATTATATAAATTATGTAGCTGAAGATTAATACAAAATTATTTGTTTTGATTTTTGGCAATAACGTTCCACTGATTACAACAGTTGTAAAATATTAGATTATATAATTTCTCAGAAATAAAATAAAATAATAAATATTATGAATATATTTAAAGCGGTGTCAAGCCCACAATAT
>CANYBF010505917.1:0-10969 GCA_948192965.1 Dalechampia spathulata
GCATGAGAGTACTATATAGTACAAATGGAAATGTCATCTCTATATTGGTTTGTTCTAACATTATTCATACTTGATTTGACTAATTGTATCTTTAAGAATCAATACTTACTCTTATCATTATAATCCTTACTTAATCAATTCGTGACATAGTAATATTAGAAATCAATGAGCATCTTAATTGGATGTAAAAATGATACCTAGACTCCCTGAGATCGATACCCTTCTTACTCTATACTAAGTCCTTAGAGACTAAGGATGGCAGGGTCAGAGTATGCGTAGATTACCAGGATCTGAACAAAGCATGTCCAAAGGATGGCTTTCCTTTGCCTCATATCGATGTGCTGGTCGATAGGGCAGCCGCTAGCGCTATGTATTCCTTTGCTGACAGATTCTCTGGGTATAACCAAATCCTGATGGCAGTTACTGATAAGATGAAGACAACTTTTATTACAGAATGGGGGACCTACTGCCATAAGGTCATGCCCTTTGGCTTGAAGAATGCAGGTGCTACCTACCAGCGAGTTGCAATAACATTGTTGCATGATTTGATCCATAAAAAAGTCAAAGTCTATGTGGATGACATGATGGTGAAGTATCCTACCAGAGAAGAGCATCCTGCAGCTCTTGAAAGATTTCTCACGTGCGTTGAGAAATATGGACTCAGGCTGAACCCGAAGAAGTGCACATTCGGGGTGACATCTGGCAAGCTATTGGGTCATATTGACAGTCAGAAGGGTATCGAGGTGGATCCTGATAAAGCAAAGTCGATCATTGAGATGCCTATTCCCAGAATTGAGATAGAAGTTAGGGGATTCCTAGGACAGCTCCAGTACATCAGCAGATTCATTGCCAAGCTCACTACTATGTGTGAGCCCATCTTCAAGCTTTTGAGGAAGAACCAGCCTATGGTTTGGGATGAGAACTGTCAGTTTGCATTTAAGAGGGTAAAGCATTACCTCTCTAACCCGTCGATTTTGTAGCCACCTTAGCCGGGAAAACCACTACCACTCTATCTAGCCTTAGAGGAGGAGTCAGTGGGTGCTATGATAGCTCAAGAGAATGATGCCGGAGTCGAGCATGCTGTCTACTACTTGAGTAAGAAGCTACTGCCGACAAAGTGCAAATATAGCACTGTTGAGAAGCTGTGCATGGCTATGGTCTGGGTTACCAAGAAACTCAGGCATTACTTCCAGTTATACCAGATATAGGCAATCTCCAAGGTTGATCCTATGAAGTATTTGTATGCTACTCCTTCGCTAGTAAGAAAACTCTCCAGGTGGCTGATCCTATTGTCAGAGTTTGATGTGCAGTATGTCACTACCAAGGTGATCAAGGGCAGAGTAATTGTCGAGTTCTTAGCATCCAGGTCGATGGATGACTCTGAGACTTTTGAATTGGACTTTCCATATGAGCACTTGGGGGCAGTTGATGTCCAGAAATGGCAGTTACACTTTGACGGTGCAGTCAACAAAAGGGGTGCAGGTGTAGGAGTTGTGCTAATCACTCCTGAAGGAGAGTTAATAATGCTTTCAAAGTAGCTGAGCTTCTCAGTCACCAATAATATGGCTAAGTATGAAGCATGTCTCTTCAGGCTAGAAGCATTGCTAATGGTCGGTGCTCTAGATGTACAGATATTTAGTGATTCGATGCTCGTTATTCACTAATCCACAACCGAGTGGGAAGTCAAAGAGGAAAGGCTCAAGCCTTATGCTGAATACATGAAGCTCATGGTCTGCAATTTCAGCTCCTGCCAATTTGTTCACATGTCGCGTGAAGAAAATCAAATGGCTGATGCTTTGGCTACACTAGCTTCAGTCTGTAAGCAACCGCAGAGTCAAGCTCAACCTATGATTATTGAGCAGTCAAGGATTCCTTGCTATTTCAGAAAATGGGTTATGACGCTAGACCCATCAGATGGGATCTCATGGTACGCATATATCGTGAACTTTCTGAAGACTGGAACTTATCCAGAGGAAGCCAACGGAACCGATAAGCTAGCTCTACGCACACTAGTAGCCAACTTCACCTGGCAGCAAGGTGTTCTCTACAAAAAAACCACCAATGGTCTATAACTTGGATGGATATTGGGGAAAGAAATTGAATCCGTTATGGAGACGATACACGCTGGTGTATGCGGGCCCCACATGAATGGATTCACGCTTTACAGAAAGATCTTACGCCAAGGATATTTCTGGCTCACTATGGAAATAGACTGCATATAGTTTGTATAGAGATGCCATGAATGCCAGATTCATGGAGACTTGAGTCACCTACCACCAGTCAAATTGCAGAATTTGACAATGCCTTGGCTATTCTCAACATAGGGAATTGACATCATGGGTGAAATTGATCCTAACGCATCTAACGGACACTGGTACATACTGGTAGCTGTCTATTACTTCTCTAAGTGGGTGGAAACTGAATCTTACGGTAAACTGGGGGCAAGGCAGGTTGCCAAGTTTATAGAGAAGAATCTTATATGTCGATATGGGGTGCCGCCTCATCTGGTATCAGACAACGGAGTGCAATTCCAAGCCCAAGTTACAGACTTGTTGGAAAAATATGGGATTGAGCACCATCGATCCTCTCCTTACCGCCCTCAAGCTAATGGGGCAGTCGAAGCAGCTAACAAGACAATTAAGTGCATCTTAGCCAAAACGGTACAGACCTACAGAGATTGGCATGAGCAGCTGCCATTTGCCTTATGGGTTATAGAACCACTGTAAGGAGTTCTACGGGTGCCACCCCCTACTCTTTGATTTACGGGACAGAAGCCGTATTGCCAATTGAAGTGGAGCTGAAATCACTTTGGGTCATTCTGGAATCTCAGTTGCCAGAAGCTGAATGAAAAGGGCCAGGTATGAGCAACTGGTCACTATTTATGAGAAACGTCTGAAGTCTCTCTATCATCTACAGCTTTACAAAAAGTGCATGGCCAACGCATTCAACAAGAAGGTTAAACCTATGGCCATACAGGAAGGCGATCTAGTTCTGAAGCAAGTCATACTGGCTATCCATGATCCTCGCGAAACGTTTAGGCCCAACTGGGAAGGCTTATTCCTAGTTAAGAAAATCCTCTCCAAAGGTGCTGTTCGCATCTTGGATTTGGAGGGTAACGAGTTCTCAGAACCTGTCAACCTTGACTAGCTGAAGAAATATTTTATCTAGAGCAAAGGGCAAAAGGAAAATAACAAAATAAAAATGGAAAGCCTGGTGAGCTTAAAACTTGCATAGGCAGTTCACGCAAAAATTAAGGTAAGATGAAAAATACGCATTGGATAAACTCATGCAAAATTTAGAGCTATTTAAAAGCAAAAGGAGAGTGCAAAAATAGTTGATCAGAAAATATCACACGAGGCTGGTCAATAACAGAGGTTGAGTCTGATGTGCATCTGGAACTTCTGTGTTAGTTTTAACATTTTCATGTAAATGTTTTAATCTCATTAATGCAAATGGAACACATGTTCATAAACTTAGCCTTAAGTAATACTAGTTGCAAACATAAAGCATTATCATCCTTTATTATATATTGTTGCTTAACAATATTTTATAGTGCAGGATTCAAGCTTGGCGCAGCACCCACAGCTTGTACTCATCATTAGTGGTAGGTCCAGCTCTGGGAATCTCCACCAGTGCTATCCAACGGTGAAGCCAGGTCCTCTCCATATGCTCCATGAAGCGAGGCACCAGTCTGCCTCCCTCAAACTCCGTCAGCTGAGGAATGGTCTGTCACTGACCATACTGATGACAGATCCTGGCAGGACTGTAGTATGTGCAATGCCTAAATCCTGGCAGTGGGATACAATCTATGTAAGTCATTACAGTAACATGTTGTATGTGCCACCAGGGACAGCTCCACCTGATCTCACTCTCAGGTCGAGTCCCCATCCACTCAGTCCAGCCCTGGAAGTTCATTGTCCTTACCTCGCTAAAGGAATAGCCCCTTCACATGTGACTATGAGGAAGGTATCTCTATGGATCTCCTGCTAGCGGCACCAGAATCCCAAGCTTCTCCTGAAGCCAGATCTGTAATATATAAAAATAAAAAAAATAAAAGCTCGTTGAGATGAAAACCTTGCAAAAGGCTGCTTAGGTAAAAGTAAGAGCAACTCGTTAAGCTGAAAACCTAAGGGGGCAGCTCAGACAAAAGTTAGGGTCTGAAAACAAAAGCAGAAGCCCAATGAGCCAAAAACCTCATAAAAGGTGACTCATGTAAAAGCTAGGGCAAAAATGTAACTTTTCTAAATTGAAAACCTGTAAAGGTGACTTAGAATTCTCACCTGTAAAAGAAGCAGACTGCCACTGAAGCACTCAGACTGTCCATGCTTCACTTTGTCCAGACCAAGGATTGTCTCTGCAATGATCATGGGAAAAGGGGTCCGACCCCCCATAATATGGTCTATCACAGGCCCGATCAACAGGTCTCCGTGGCCAGATGGATCGATGAATAGGAACTTTGCCAACAGTCCAAATCCAACCACCCTCAGCCATGATAGGTCTTCCATAGATTTTTGATTACATATTCGGAAAAGGGCAATAAGATTTACAGAGTTTTTTGTAGTCAAAAGAGAGCCCACCTCCAGCAAACCAACATTAAAAGCCCTAATCAAATATGAGAACGCATCTTCAACAGGCACTGGCACTGGCACTGTCAGCATCTCCGTCATGCTACAGATAACCCCAAGGATAGCAGCAAACTCCTCATACATTGGACATAACCCTACATGCTCGAACCGGAATACATGAACCTCCGGATCCCAGAACTGCATAGCAGCATGCAAAAAATCATGGTTGATTGAAACTTGCTGGAAAGTTCTCAAATATTGGAGTCCGATCTTGCCTAGTCAACTCCACTCATTATTTCCCCAACAGCAGGAAAGAGCGCAGAAAGTAGACAATGATTGCTGAGTCATTGTATATCTAATTTCTGCAAAGAAAAGTAGATGGGTTATGTTTTACCAATAAACACAAAGCATGGTGTATTTATAAGCAGCAAACAACATTGGATTCCACTAATAAATCCAAAAGACATACAGTACAAGCCTTTGTCTATTTTTACAGTCTGTACGTAACAATCCAAAAGACACACAGTACAAGCCTTTGTCTATTTTTACAGTCTGTAGCATAACAGACATGCTATCAACTAGGCGACCTTGCATCCCATCTGCTCTGTCATCTGAGCATAGTAACCCTGCTCCTCTTGCTCCAACTACCTACTCATCCACAAACATGAGCATATAGGCATATAAGGCATGCATCCAAGCATTTTCATGCACTTGCATTTATAATAGGTACTCGCCATAAATACGCAACATACATCATGGAACGTGCACCGTATGTAGCAATTTTTACTAACATGCACCTAGCACTATGCATCTCTGTTATTATACGCCTAGGTCCCACTAAGATGCATATGAAGAATTAGGCCTCTGGCAAAAATTTCAGAATTTTACCCTGACTTATGCGCTTAGGTCCCATGCAGCGTGTGAAAAATCCAGAAAAGCAGTCAGAATGCAGCAGATTGATACTCAAAAATTCAAGTATTTTCCCTAGACCATTTCAATACCAATTTCACTGACAAATTATTTTCCTATGTCTGGCAAAGATAGGAATTTGATCCAACAGATGATCAAAAGCAGTCAAGCCTTTGACTTCTGGTCAAGCCATTGACCAAATAGTGTTGCATTCCGATAGAGGGTCCCAAATACAGGCTTTGGAGACAGACAACACTTATTTGATGGTGCGAGAATAAGATCTGATGATTAATCACTCAGACCCAGCAGAAGGTCGCCTCTGGTTCAGCTGTAGAACCGCCCGATCCAGCAGAGATCACCAAGTCAAGCCCTTGACAACTAAATCCTAACGCATAGGCATCTGAATGTTGACTTCAGATAAATTACTCGCAAGGAAGCCATCGGTCTCGCAGTGACCACCAGTCAGGCTTGATTGGAATAGCCTGAACGTCGGGCCCCCAGTAATGAAGCTGGGGTACTTATACTGGTCAAAACCGTCGATCAGAAATGCCAGAGACCCAACAGAGGATCCTAAAAGCCGTTTTAAAGATATTTGACATTTATAGATGGCGTGAGAATCGACCCAGCAGATGGTCACCCGGGTCCTGCAGTTGAACCCATGATCCAGCAGTAATCGCAGAACCAAGCCTTTGGTTCCTAAATCCTAACGCATAGGCATCTGGATGCCAACTCCAGATGATTAACTCATGGCGTTGCCATCAGTCCCGTCGAGGACATTGATCAGCCTTGGTCATCTAGCCTGAGCACCGGGCTCCCATTGGCAGAATTGGGATTATCAGGTCAACATTGATCTTCTCGCTTGAGCACCGGGCTCCTAGTGACAGAATTGGGATCCAACCTCAACGTGAGCATCTTTGCGAGTCAGGTACGCTTCCTACTCCCTATGAAAAGTCATGTTATGATCAAATCACATTTTGACGACTTACGCATGTGTCGCCTCAAAATGATTCTGATCAGGGGGCAAACTGTTGACCCTGACTTTTCACCATTGTGCAATTTTGGGCTTCTGTTGATTCGGCTCGATCTTAGTCCCCGTATTGACCCCGATTATGCACATAGGCCTCTGTAGGCTTCCCTTGGGTATTCTGGTGTACAGAATACATCAGAGCTGGTGGGGCCCACCACGGTACCTGGCAGGGCCCACCACCCTCATTTGTCTATTCTGAGTATTCTGTACATGCAGAACACCCTTCACTGTTGCCTACGCAAGGCAAAACATTTAAAATGCAAAATATCGCATTTAGAGCATTTGGCACTATTCACCATGAATAGTGCACCGATGGGACCCACTACCTTTACTAGCTATTCTGCATGCTCTGTACACACAGAGCATGCCTTATTACTGCCTACGCAAGGCAGGGCTTATAGAATGCAAAATGTTGCATTTTAGGCTCGAGACACTATTCATTATGAATAGTACATAGGTGGGGGCCCACTACTTTCATCGGCCTATTCTGTGTATTCTGTACTTACAGAATACATTTTCCAATAACCTTACGCAAGGCGCAACACTTGGCATCCCGAATGCCAATTTCAGGGCCCATTACGCTGTGGGGCCCACCAAAAGCACTATTGAGCCCCACTACCCATTTTGCCCATTTTAAGTGTTATGTACACATAAAACACATTTTCATTGATGCCTAGGCAAGGCATGATGTATAGCAGGCTAAATGCCGCATTTTGGCCACATGGCACTCTGGGCCCAAAACGGGCCCATTAAAGGAACTCGTCGTTCGGGGCCAAATTTGGCAAAATTCAAAACGGCAAAGTGACTCTGAATGTCGATTACATCTCAGTTGACATGTGATATGCATTACATTTCACCCATACGAGGTGAAATACATAAATTGGGTGTATAGTACTATACACGTAGCATATAGCAAAATCAGGCTATCCCCGATGCCCCCTTCGGGCACGTATTGCAACTTGTTTCGGTATCGTAATGGATTCATTCAAGCTTCCATTCCCAAGAGTAAGTTGTAGACATGAATTTTGCATATTCATTTGCCATTTGGGCACACCGTTTGCCCCCCGTTTGGTCCATCCAAAATGGCTGCTAGTAACAGATTTCTGGGAAAGCCTGAACAGGCTATCCCCGGTGTCCACGTCGGGCACGTATTACGACTTGTTTCGGTACCGGAATGGCTTCATTCAAGCTTCCATTCCTAAGAGTAAGTTGCAAAAATGAATTTTGCATATTCATTTATCATTTAGGCACATCGTTTGCCTCCCATTTGGTGCGTCTAAAATTGATGCTCGTAACAGATTTCTGGGACAGCCTGCACAGGCTGTCCCCGGTGCCCACTTCAAGCATGTATTACGACTTGTTCCGGTATTGGAATGGCTTCATTCAAGCTTCCATTCCTAAGAGTAAGTTGTAAACATGAATTTTACATATTCATTTTCCATTTGGGCACACCGATTGCCCCCCGTTTGGTCTGTCCAAAATGGATACTCGTAACAGATTTCTGGGACAGCCTGCATAGGCTATCCCTGGTGCCCACTTCGGGCACGTAATTTGACTTGTTTTGTTATCAAAATGGCTTCATTCAAGCTTCCATTCCTAATAGTAAGTTACAGACATGAATTTTGCATATTTATTTGTCATATGAGCACACCGTTTACCCCCTGTTTGGTCCGCCTAAAATGGATGCTCGTAACAGATTTCTGGGACAGCCTGCACAGGCTATCCCCGGTGCCCACTTCGGGCACATATTACGACTTGTTCAAGCATCAGAATGGCTTAATTCAAGCTTCCGTGCCCAAGAGTAAGTTACAGAGATGAATTTTGCATATTCATTTGCCATTTGGGAACACCGTTTGCCCCCCGTTTGGTCCGTTCAAAATGGCTGCTAGTAACAGATTTCTGGGAAAGCCTGCACAGGCTATCCCCGGTGTCCACGTCGGGCACGTATTGCGACTTGGTCCGGTACTGGAATGGCTTCATTCAAGCTTCCATTCCTAAGAGTAAGTTGTAGACATGAATTTTGCATATTCATTTGCCATTTGGGCACATCGTTTGCCCCCTATTTGGTGCATCCAAAATTGATGCTCGTAACAGATTTCTGGCACAGCCTGCACAGGCTGTCCCCGGTGCCCACTTCAGGCATGTATTGCGACTTGTTCTGGTATTGGAATGGCTTCATTCAAGCTTCCATTCCTAAGAGTAAGTTGTAAACATGAATTTTCCATATTCATTTGCCATTTGGGCACACCGATTGCCCCCCGTTTGATCTGTCCAAAATGGATACTCGTACCAGATTTCTGGGACAGCCTACATAGGCTATCCCCGATGCCCACTTTGAGCACGTAATTTGACTTGTTTTGTTATCGGAATGGCTTCATTCAAGCTTCCACTCCCAAGAGTAAGTTATAGACATGAATTTTGCATATTTATTTGCCATATGATCACACTGTTTACCCCCCGTTTGGTCCGCCTAAAATGGATGCTCGTAACAGATTTCTGGGATATCCTGCACAGGCTGTCTCCGGTGCCTAGTTCGGGCACGTATTCCGACTTATTCCGGTATTGGAATGGCTTCATTCAAGCTTCTATTCCTACAAGTAAGTTGTAGACATGAATTTGTCATACTCATTTGCCATTTGGGCACACCGTTTGCCCCTTGTTTGGTCTGTCCAAATTGGCTATTCGTAACAGATTTCTGAGACAGCCTGCACAGGCTATCCCCAGTGCCCACTTCGAGCATGTATTGTGACTTGTTCCGGTATTGGAATGGTTTCATTCAAGCATCCATTCCCAAGAGTAAGTTGTAGACATGAATTTTGCATATTCATTTGCCAGTTGGGCAAAACGTTTGCCCCCCGTTTGGTCCGTCAAAAATGGCTGCTCGTAATAGATTTCTGGGACAGCCTGCACAGGCTATCCCCGGTGCCCACTTCGGGCATGTATTATGACTTGTTCCAGTATCGGACTGGCTTCATTTAAGCTTCCATTCCCAAGAGTAAGTTGTAGACATGAATTTCATATATTCATTTGCCATTTGGGCACACCATTTGCCCCCCGTTTAGTCCGTCCAAAATGGCTCCTCGTAATAGATTTCTGGTACAAGCTACACAGGCTATCCCCGGTGCCCACGTTTGGCATGTATTGTGACTTGTTTCATTATTGGAATGGCTTCATTCAAGGTTCAATTCCCAATAGTAAGTTTGAGACATTAAATTCACATATTCATTTGCCATTTGGGCACACCGTTTGCTCCCCGTTTGGTCCATCCAAAATGGCTGCTCGTAACAGATTTCTTGGGCAGCCTGCACAGGCTATCCCCAGTGACCACTTTGGGCACATAATTTGACTTGTTCCGTTATCAGAATGGCCTAATTCAAGCTTCCATTCCTAAGAGTAAGTTACAGACATGAATTTTGCATATTCATTTACCATTTGGGCACACCGTTTGCCCCCCGTTTGGTCCGTCTAAAATGGATGCTTGTAACAGATTTCTATGACAGCCTGCACAAGCTATCCCCGATGCCCACTTCGGGCACATATTCTGACTTGTTCTGGTGTCAGAATGGCTTCATTCAAGCTTCCATTCCCAAGACTAAGTTACAGAAATGAATTTGGCATATTCATTTGCCATTTGGGCACACCATTTGCCCTCTTCGGGCACGTATTCCGACTTGTTCAAGTATCGGCATGGCTTTATTCAAGCTTCTATTCTCAAAAGTAAGTTTCAAACATGAATTTCGCATATTCATTTGCCATTCGGGCATAATGTTTGCCCCTCGTCTGGTCCGTCCAAAATGGTTGCTCGTAACAGATTTCTGGGATAGCCTGCACAGGCTGTCCCCGGTGCCCACTTTGGGCACGTATTGCAACTTGTTTCGTTATTGGAATGGCTTCATTCAAACTTCCATTCCCAAGAGTAAGTTGCAGACATAAATTTTGCATATTCATTTAGCATTTGGGCATAACGTTTGCCCCTCGTTTGGTCTGTCCAAAATGGCTGCTCGTAACAGATTTCTGGGACAGCTTGCACAGGCTATCCCCGGTGCCCACTTTGGACAGGTATTGCTACTTGTTCCGTTATCAAAATGGCTTCATTCAAGCCTCCATTCCTAAGAGTATATTGTAGGCATTAATTTTGCATATTCATTTGCCATTTGGGCACACCGTTTATCCCCTGTTTTGTCCGTCCAAAATGGCTACTCGTAACAGATTTCTGGGACAGCCTGCACAGGCTATCCCCGATGCCCACTTTAGGCACGTATTGTGACTTGTTTCGGTATCAGAATGGCTTCATTCAAGCTTCCATTCCCAAGAGTAAGTTGCAGAAATGAATTTTGCATATTCATTTGCCATTTGGGCACACCGTTTGCCCTCTGTTTGGTCCGTCCAAAATGGCTGCTCGTAACAGATTTTTGGGACAGCCTGCACAGGCTATCCCCGGTGCCCACTTCGGGTACGTATTCTGACT
>CANYBF010506062.1:0-15612 GCA_948192965.1 Dalechampia spathulata
GAACGATCAAACGTATAAAAGAACTCAACAGTGCCTCAAAAGTCAAAGTAGTGACGTGAAACTCACTGTCACGACTCGTGACAGCTATGTCACGACTCGTGACAGTGCTGTCACGACTCGTGACAGTGCTGTCACTACTCGTGACACTCTAAATTCCTTCAAAAATCAAGCCAAAACTCACTGTAACGACTCGTGACACCCTTCACGAGTCGTGCCCAACCGAAAATCCCGTCTATCAAAGGCAAAAGCTACTGTAACGAGTCATGATGACCCTGCATGAGTCGTTACAGCAACTTTCCACCAAGCACACTCATAAAACCTTCTGTAACGAGTCGTGATGCCACTTTCACGAGTCGTTACAGTAACTTTCCACGCACAATCTTGCCTAAGTCACACGAAACCTATCACAACACTCATACCTTTCTCAAACACACTTCCAATCACAATCCAAACCATAAATACTTGTCATCCCTCATCCAACCGAGAAGGCACGCTTCCCGATAAGGCGACGACACATGCAAAGCAAGCCAATAAACACAAGTAGTACAATGCAAAGCCATACATTGTCATGCTATCATGCTATTCATGCACATAAAATCATGCCTTCCAAACCAAGGCAATTCACATTCACACATAAGCACAAAACCATCAGTAATCATACGTACACGTACACATGCACATACATCCCTAGATACGTATCTACGTATAACTCCTAGGGTCTCTAACGTGGGTGTAACAAAAATGGATTAATATTATGTTTAAAATTAATTGATTATTAAATTATGAATTTTCATATCTCATATGTTTATATTTTTCACATATATAAGTGTAGAACATAAATTCTTTTTTTTTTTATGATTCATTACATTTTCATTACATTTTAATTACTTACGTGATAAACTTAAAAACTTCAATAATTTTGACTTTTGGTTTATACTTTTAATTCTATTAAAATTTAGAGGTATATTTAATATTAGTCATTTTATATTTCTAATATGATTTTATTCAACCTTTAATGTTATTTATGTCATTTTGTATATCATATTCTTAATATGTATTATAATATAAAATTCATCAAATTAATACTCATATTCACCTTCCTCAATAATCAAATGTCTATTTTTATCATTTTCCTTGTTGATGCTCCTAATAAGTATCAAATTTTTTGCTTCCTGAAGACTTTTCCTCAATTCTATGATCAAACCATGTGTTTTATTCAACAAATTCAACATTTTATCTAATTTTGTTAATGCATTATAACATCTTTCCTATAATTTTTTGGCGCACTACATGCCAAAATGAAATATCACAATTACAAAATCTAAATATATTTTACAGTAAATACATTTAAAAAAACTTTTATTTTCACAACATCAAAATATTTCATCAAAAACAACGTAGTAGATCATTTGAATGTTCCATCAATATAAAAATAAGTTTCAAACATAATAATCTACCACAAATCTACATTTATATACAAGCAACTGAACAAATAACTTATTTATTAGCAAAAAATATCATGCAATTAAGGATAATAAAAAATAATAGATACTAACACCTAACTAATACACATACCAACTCTTTAATTATTTATTTATATAACTCAAAAACCCTTTCAAATTCCTCATCAAAATATCATGTAATAATCTACTAAAATTTTGTACTTGTACACATGCAACTAAATAAATAACTTACTTATAGGCAAAAATTATCATGCAATTAAATATTGTAAAAAATAATAAATACCTATATAATATTTAATTAAAACTCATATCAACTCTTCAATTATCTATTTATATAACTCACAAAACTTCCATATTCTTTGTAACTCCTTAAAATTAATTAATTGCATAGAAGTTCATAGAAGAGTTGGTATAGGTTTTTCTCTTCTAATTTTCTTCTCAAATCAACTCTTTCTTGTTCGAAAACTTTAGTAGCAAGTTCACATAAGTCTCTAAAGTTCATACTTTGGAATTTATTTCTAAGTTTAATATCTAATCCTCTTTGAGTTATTTTCTTGAACTCACCGAAAAATTATGCTAGTAACTTTTTTTCTTAGAAAACTCTTTCTTAAAGGAATAATTGCTTGCATACATATAAATACAACTCCTTTTAATGAATTTGCATGATTAATACACCTTTATATTTCTTGTTTATGTTTTGTTTTATGTGATTTATCAAATAATTTATATTTATGATTTGATAAATTTGTTTACAAAATTGCTATGGATTATGTTCATATGGTTCATATATTGTATTGGGGCTAACTTTCTTTTTGTAGGCTTTCTCCATAGATCAGTTGCACAACTAAGAATGAACAATTACATGGATGTATCTTTATTTTTTTTATATTTCCTCCATTTGACAAATGTAGTAATTTATATTATTTTTTTTCATATTTTTTATCTAACTTTTTCTCATGTTTGCAACACTATCTCTCCATGGATGTTATAAATGTTCATATACTTGCTTAAAATGAGGTAATAAATTAAATATATAAAATAATTATATAACTTAGATACAGTAGAATCAACACCTAACCCCAATTCTGAAGTATCAAGCATCAATCATATTATTGGTTTAATTAGGTGACAACTTTATGATCATTTAGTGGATCATTCAATCTTAAAAGAATCTCTTGAATATCATGATTTCTTTCAAGCGAATCTTGAATACAGTAATTACTAATCATTTTAAAAGATTTTGCTTCATAAATAGCACTCCTCAACCATTTTCCATATAAAATCTTTGATATAAGGAAAAGTCTTATGTAACATCCTCATTTACACTACTATAAGAAATGTAGTACAAAGTAATATAAAGATGAAGAAGTTCATATGAGAAAGAATAGTTGATGAAAAGATAGTTAAGGTGCGGAAAATAAGCTTAAAATGTCTTATGAAGTGTATTTAGTATGATTATGTGATAAGTATGATTTCAAGTATGTAAATATAAATTAAGGTAAAATTAGAAACAATGGTAAGTTAAGGTTATACTTGGATATTAATTATGAGTACATTATGAAATGGGTGATTTTTTTGAAGATATTGTTTAATATCTTCAGTTTAAAGTCTTAATAAATAAATAAAATGGTGATTTAATGTTTATTAGGCATGTATATTATATGTATAAATATACATATATACTATACCAAATACATGACATAGGGTTATGCATAAGGTATTTAATAATGTTAGTGGAGTATTATTATATTATATATATTTTAAGTAGTTGGATAAATAAATGCATTATTGTTTTCTCATAAGGCTAGAAGTATTAAAATTAAATAAGAAAATAATAAATGAGTCGTTATAAAATCCCTATCAATATTTTGTAAGGGTATGAAATAACCAAATGTCATGTTATTATTGGCTACTATTTTCTATGGTCAAGCTAAGGTTTATATTACTGAAAGGAGGAAGCAAATTAGGTTTCCTCTTATTTCTTCTTCCTAGAATATACGACACCTTCTTCTCCTTCTTCTACTCACTCTCTTTTCATCCAACTTAGGAGAAACTATATCTCCAGGTGAGTTCATAAGTAGGTTCTAATTCCTTTTTATGTCTTCTTTTTTTCTTCTTCTTCAAGCTTTTTGACATCTTAAAAGAAGAAGTAACTTATTGTAAGGTGCGTTGATTATGTAAAAAAGAAAGAACTGGATTGAAAGATGAAAGAATAAGGAAGTAGAAGTGATGAATATGGTGTTATACATAATCAAGTGAAAATTCTAGGTAAAAGTAATTAAGTTGAATCCTAACTTAGATCTCTTTCATATGTCATTTTAGATGATGTTTGAGGCTGTAAATGATGTTTAAAGATGTTTAGAGGGTTTGTCATACTTAAAGATTCATGGAAGAATGAATTCTTGCAAGTCCATGAGTGTTAGAATCATTGTAAAGTTGGTCATGCTTGGATAGATTTAAATGAAGTAAAATCAATGATGAATTGTAATTGATGGATGATTGAACTTTAAATTATGATAAATTGATGTTTTTAGTAAATTTTAGAAGTGATTTAAAGATGATTTGGTTATAGTAAAGGATTAAGATGTTTGGGGGAACATTTAGAGGTGTTTTAGGTGCTTAAATAATGGAGGCAGTAACATACTTGAGTCGAGTATGGTTCAACTCGAGTCGAGTTGGATGCTGGGAAAAAGAGACCCATAAAGATAGTAACAAACTCAAGTCGAGTATAGGTCCACTCGAGTCAAGTAAACTACTGGAAAAGAAAAAAATGATAGAAACCATAAAAGCAATAGTGTAATCAGGTCAAGTATAATTATACTCAAGTCGAGTATAGTTATACTCAGGTCGAGTATAACTTTAGAATTAAACTAATGGTGATAGTAAAATGGGCAACAATGAACTCAACTCGAGTGTGATGATACTCAGGTCAAGTACAACTCTGAAAAATGATTTGTAAGTGGTAGCAAGTATACAAAATGATGCCTTATCTTGTTAGCATGTGATTAAATATGGATTTGCATGTTAGATACCTAAATGAGAGTACATATGTGTCACATTCACACTAGAGGCCCTAATAGTATTGCACAGATTGAATGTGAACATGTATGTATATGTATAGGTATATGTATACGTATGTGAAACATGTTAAATGTTTTACTGATGATCGTGCTTTGATATTGCCGCCTTATTGAGAAGCATGACTGCTTTGTAGTGTAAAGGGCAATGTTGTTGATCTTTTTAGGAAGTGTACTATGTTAGGGATTGGATCAGGTTCCATGAGGGTGAGTTTAGGGTTTAAGCATTGAGAATTTAGAGTGGTACGGGTGTACGGGTTTCCGTACGGGGGTACCGGGGCTAAGAGATGAGTGGCACTATGTTCTTGGAGACTGTACGGGTGTACTATTGGGTTGTACGGCTGTACCATTGCTCGTAGGAAATTGGTTTTATCAGGAAACTTAAGGCGGTACGAGCGTACCAAATGGGGTACGGGTGTACCACCGCTCGCAGGAAAACAGGGTGTCAGCAGATGTCATTTGGTACGGGCATACCGAATTCCGTACGGCCGTATGTGACTTATTGTTGAATTTTAAAAGAGTTGAAACAGATAATTATGCTCATGTTTCTTAAGATAAACTCCCTAAAAACCCATTTAAACATTAGGGTTTCGGGTTTAAGCGCAGGAATAGCTCAAGTTGGAAGGGCTAAGGCTAGAGGAAGTTGACGGAGGGACTATGAGCACATGATAAGCGTGTCATCATCACAGGTTAATGCTTTTATAATAGATGGTTCCTTAGGAAATCACCAACGGGTAGGGGCTACTTACCTTATTCTTGATGGGTTGTGTTTATATGTTTATATTCTTGTGGGAATTAGTGGATAAGCTCTATGTGACTTAACGATAGAAAGATAAGAGACTAAAGGGTCGGTGTAAATCTGATATGTTATGAATGTTAATAATTGAAATGATTAATGATATGATGAGGGATGATGTGACTTATGAATGATATGGATGATGACTTATGTCATCTAGCTATTCAATTACGCCTATTTGCTATCGCATCATGAGATATTGCATCATGTCATGAAGCATACCAATATAAGAATACATTCATGGTATGCATGGAGAGAGGAGAAATGAGGAAAGGAAAAGGAGAGCTATATGCTCCAATCATACTAGGTCATACGATATAGGATTCCATAATGGGATCGTATATATATGTTTTCTGGTCCCATGGCTTTAGATTGCTGTTGGGTGGTTTTTTATCAGGCTATTGTTGGGTTCATCGAAGGTTGCCTGTTCTCCGGTGGTCTCTACATGAATCTCGAGTTCCTTTTTGACTTTGTGGTCTCTCATATTCCGACATACTCCACTACCCTCTGCTCCCTTGCCTCTCGGTATTCGGGTTTGCTCCACTATTTTCGGTGATGTGGTTGTGTTTTAGAGGGTCCACATTTTTCGTTTCTCGGTGGCCATCTGATCCTTCTGTTGGTTTTTGCGCTTCTCTGGGTTGTGAAGTTTTTGGTGTTTTATCCTCTTGTGTTTGATTTTATTTTGGCTTGTTGGTGCTTGGTTTTGGGTCTGTATGTTTTCCGGTGTCAGGGGATAAATTCTTCCTCCTTTAGCTATGGGAAAAAAGGGTAAGAAATCCCTTAAGGATGGGAAGAAGATTGTCATGCATGATAGTGAAGCCTCACCAATTCCTAATCCTGATACTCAAGTCTTAAAGGGATCTCCTGAGGATGTGGAAGATAATTTGATCATGGATCCTTCTATTAATGATAACATTCATTCCCCCTCCCTCTTGTGCACTTTAGGCGATACTGACACGGAGGACTGTAACAATCAGTTGGAAGCTGGCCAATTTGAAGAAGAAGTGGTTCAGGCTAATCATCAATCTCTTGGAAATTTACCTCCACGAGATACAACTGAGAAAGTCTAAAAAGTGCTTAAGCCTACTTTTGCAGGTTTATTCAAGGATAACCGTAATCTGGATCAAGGTTTCAAGCTTTCTTTTAAGGAAGTAGATGAAGATGTAGTTATTGAAGAGGAAGACCTTATCGATATGGAAGGGGCCTGGGGGTCATGTGTCGTTGGTTTCTTCTCAGGCCACTTTTCTGGCCTTAAAGCTATTCACCAATTGACTACTCGTTGGGGAGTTAAATGCAAGGTTCTTCCTCATCTACACAGCTGGGTGGTTTTTAGTTTTGGTAGCGAAGCTGACAGAGATGCTACCATTGCCAAAGGACCCTACAGTGTAAATGGAAAGACTTTATTCCTGCGGATACTTCCATTTGGCTTTGACTTTAATCATCAGGAATTTCTCCAAGTCCCACTCTAGATTCAATTTCTAAACATCCCCTTGGATTGCTGGGGTCCAGATGCGCTCAGTAAAATAGCTTACCGAGTAGGAACCCCTTGTGTCACTGACAAGTTAACTAGATGCAGAGATAAAGTAGCCTTTACCTGTGTCCTTATCAATGTAGATGTTTCAAAGGAACCAACCACCTCTTTCAAAGTTAGTCTGCCAAGAGGAGTTTCTTATATTCAAAAGGTTTTCTATGAGAATTTCCCAAATTATTGCTGGAAATGCCATATTCATGGTCATAATTGTTTTAGTTGCAAAACTCTTACCGAGATGAGAAATGCCAAGCGAGCCGAGGAAACTGGAGGAGTCTTATCTGAGTTTTCTCCTGGAATTGATGACCATCCTCCCCGTCAAGCTAATTCTTCGGAAGCTCTTTTGGATAATGGGAAAGTTCAATAAGTTGAAGCCCCTGATGACATGAGTAAAGACAATTAGGATATGGTTTTAGATGACAAGAATGTTGTTTCTTAGGCCGTTGGCACAAATGGTAATGGGGCCCCAGGTACAGGTGGTGGTGGCGTTGCTCCCAAAGCTAGTGCTAATTGTTCAAGTAGTGGGAAGGAAACTAGTGACCATGCTCTTGCACCCAAAGAGACCCCTTCGCAGATTCTGCCTTCCAAAAAGAATAAACAGAAGCTTCTCCCCGTAGCTGATGGACCCTCTCTTGTTGGGCTTTCTTCTTTAAAGCCCACGGCTCTAATTGTAGGGGAGAAGGGGATTAAAGACCCCAACATGGGCTGTTCGAGAAACACAGGGAAGGGAACAGACGATTATGATGTGGGTTACCCGTGTTTAATTGGGAAGATGGGTTCGGAGGCCCAGGAATTTTGTTGCTTGGATCTTGATCAAATCAGCTATCGGGCCAGGTTCCATATGGGCATAAAACTCCCTCTTCCTCCTAGTCTCTTCTTATTTCATTTGAGAAGCCTGTTTTGTCCACTGAAGATGAAGGTTGGACAAAATCTATGAAAGGAAAAGGGAAGAAGCACTCAAAGATTGGAAGTTCTGCTCCTGACATTGGATAGTCAGCTATCGATTAGAAAGATCTTAACCACCTTGGGCGGAGGAGTACAGGGGTTAAACTAGGCCGTGGGCTGAAATGAATTGCTTCTCCTGGAACTTACAGGGACTCAACTCTGCTCCTACTCAGAGTTACCTTCTTGATTTTATTAGGAAGAGGAATATTGATTTTTGTGGATTATTGGAAACTAAACTTAATGGGGTCAAGAATGATTGGTTTATTAATAATAGATTGCCCGGATGGGCTTCTGCACACAATTTCGACTTAGTGCCGGGAGGATGCATCCTTGTTTGCTAGAATTATGCTACAGTAAATTGTCAAGTGCTGAATATCACGAAGCAATTTATTCAGTGCCAGGTCTCCTGTCTTGTGTTGGGCATGTCTTTTCAAATGGTGGTGATATACGGGTTATATAGTGTCACAGAACGCAGGAGCCTTTGGGAAGAACTTATGAACATTAAAAAGGAGTGCAATTCAGCCTGGATTCTTTTGGGGACTTTAATTGTGTCGCTGACTTGGTTGAAAGAATTGGATCCTCCAATAATTCGGCTTACTTCATGTGTGACTTTGTGGAATTTAAATGCCTTCTTGGTTTAGAGGACGTCCCTTCCATAGGAAATTGCTTTACGTGGAACAGAAACACACATTGGGCTAAATTAGACCGGGTAATGGCTAATTCTGAGTGGTGGGACCTTGGGGTGGATTGTACAACTGAGTTTCTCCCTATGGAGACCTCTTCGGATCATTGTTCGATTTTTACAAGAATAGGGAGACAAGACAGTTCAGGTACTAAATCTTTCAAATTCTTTAATATGTGGGCCAGCCATGTGGATTTCCCTGCTATAGTCTCGGATGTGTGGAATCGTAAATGGATTAGAACAAAACAATTCCAGCTTTGTAAGAAGCTCCGCTACTTGAAATCTCCTCTCAAACTGCTAAATCAAAGTGTTTTTGGGAACCTGATAGCGAAAGTCAAAACAGCCAAAATTACTTTTACAAGATTAAATGAGAGTCTTCTTAGAGATCCTGACAATGCAGTGCTTGCGGGGCAGGTTAAGGAAGCTAGACGAAGAGCCTCTTTCTTAGAGGAATCCAAACTTCTTTTTGCTAGACAAAAAGCCAAGTGCACTCACCTTCTTCAAGGAGATAGATCCACTGCTTACTTTCATTCCATTGTTAAGAAGAAAGTAGCCCGTAACAGAATTCCATTCCTCATCAAAGAGGATGGTACTTGTATAAAGTCCTCTGCTAAAGTTACCGATTGCCTTGTTAGCTATTACACGAACCTCATTGGCACTAGTAGTAATGCGGATGTTATGGATTTCTCTGTGTGGGATGAGGGGCCAAGGGTCTCAGAGGAGGATCAAATGGCCTTAATTCGACTAATTTCCAATCCTGAAATCCATGAGGCTCTATTCTCCTTAGGGAATGAAAAAGCTCCTGGCCCGGATAGATTCACAGCTTTTTTCTTCAAAAGTTAATGGGATACTATTGGTTCTCTAGTGACTGATGCAGTGCTGGAATTTTTTCGTACGGGGAAGCTTCTAAAATAGTTGAATCATACTCTGATTTGCTTAATTCTGAAGAAGCTTCATAATAGAACTGCAGGAGATTTCCGGCCAATCACCTGTGAAAATGTCATCTATAAAATTATTGCTAAGATCATGCCAAACAGGCTTTCCGGTATTTTGAATGGGTGCATTAATTAGGCACAGGTGGCTTTCGTTGAGGGAAGAAGTATGCTGGATAATATATTTCTAGTTCAAGAACTAGTTAAGGGCTTTTCTCGTAGGCGTATTTCCCCCCGCTGTCTCTTAAATGTTGATATCAGGAAGGCTTTTGACTCGGTTTCCTGGAGCCCTATGGGAGTTAAGTCTCAAGACATAGAGAAAAAGGGGGTTTAAAGACCCAAATAGTTAATGCCTTCCTTCGGGAGTTGAGTACCAGTACCTAGGGACCTAGTATGAGAGAGAGATTGTGCACAATCATAAAAGAAAGAAAAGAGATGTATGTTACAGGAAAACAAGAGGGTGAATGCATAGCATAAATGCATCCTTATGCATTATCATTATCATTATGTGTCATGACTAAATGATGAATGAAGGCTAAATAAAGGAGGAATGCCTGGTTGAGTGCATCCTCATAGCAATGACGGAAAGGAAAGACAAATGGATAATGCATGAATAACTATGGGATACTCCAAACTGCACTACGGCATGAACATGCATGTGAATACGTGCCAAAGTGAGATGATTGCTATATTATCATATATGATTTGGTATATGTGTCTATGGATGTCTTATGACTATATGAGATTTGGCGTATATGGTTATGGTCGCTATAGAACTATTAGTGGCATGATTGGATATAGGATCATAAATATTAGGTTATGATCTAAGGCTAGTTTTATGTGTGGCCTGCACAGAGTTGTATATGCATTGCAGGTATCGTTTACCTGCGGTAAGAGGGCTAACGGTTTGGCTGTATCATTTATCTCCCTTTATTGTTTTATTTTATGTAATGATTATAGCATTATTGAGTGATATACTCAGCGTTCGTCATTTGATGGACGCAGGTTAGCAGCCGAGCGGTGAGCATGGATCCCAAGGTAGCCATTCAGTAAGGACCTATTGAAGGCAGGGACTTAGAGTAGTTTGTATTTGTAATTAATTATGCATTTATTTTTTATTAGGCAGTAAATGTAATATATGTGCTGGAATGTTTCTGTCATTCATTCCGCAAGTTTATTGCTTACTATGGTTGTCGCATGCATGTTAACTGTTAGGAAGGCTCATTCCTTGTAGGGTATACGACGATTTCCTTGAGGGAGATCGTTGTGTATTCTACGGGAGCATGTTACCCCAGGTGGGCTGGGTGTGACAATATGAAATATAATGATGAAATTATGTGGTAAAGTGGTTAAGACGAATTGTGTAAATGCTTAAATAGTAACATGCCTTGTATGTTTGGCATAAATTAAAATATATGCCTTGCATGATATTATGTCAAAGTATAACTAATATGGGTACTTGAACATGAACATATAAGTAAGTTGAGGCATGTATGAGATTAGTGGTGTATATTATTATCAAAAGGAAATCAATAGTACTAATATACATTCATGTAAGCGATATTGACTAATATACCAAGAATGGCCAAAAATACTAATATAACCATTATAAGTGAAATGTGGAATAACATGAGATAAATTCACGCTTACATGTTCAATATATATTAAAATGAAACTATGCCTATATCTTAATATGGTTAAATGTTTTGATAGTGTTATAGATCTTATTCTTAAATGGTTGAATGATAATGTTGCCACAAACATCACTAAAGGGACAAGGTAGCCTTATTTCATTATGGATACCATGGACTCGTGAAAACAAGTTTGTGCTATTTATTAGCTGATTCCTTATTAGTGGATAGGCGGGTAAGTTATTAACTTACTTTGATTGTACCATGTAGTAACATGTGATATATGATATTTTTACTACACTATGAACATAAATGATCAATGTTAAATTAAAGTGATTACCAAAGAGTATAATTTACATTATATGATATCACGACCTATTTAATATGGTCAATAGTTAAAGTATCATGACTATAAAGAATTTATATGATGATTATTTTCTTCATTTATGATGTTATTATATTACGATGATGAATGATGGGTAATCTATTGAGAATAGTTACTAATGGATGTAGATTATGTATTATGAT
Source organism: Dalechampia spathulata (assembly GCA_948192965.1). Taxonomy (NCBI): domain Eukaryota; kingdom Viridiplantae; phylum Streptophyta; class Magnoliopsida; order Malpighiales; family Euphorbiaceae; genus Dalechampia; species Dalechampia spathulata. The sequence continues at coordinate 11,583 of CANYBF010506062.1, forward strand.
ATCATGATTTATCAAAGAAGGTTAACTTGTATAGAGTTATGAACACAGTGGTATGATGAGATGTTGCTCTCTTTTATTAATGATTCATAAGGTAATGGTCGAGGATAATGAATATTATACTATGAGTGGTGAATGTTGATAAAGAAATGATTATCCTGATATTTAATGTTATTGAATATATAAAATGGATTATGTATGGTATTAAATTATGATGCGTATATAATTACAATATGATATCAAAGCATAATGATTATAGATCAGATCATGAATTATACAAATAGAAGGGTATATTCATGAGATAACATAAAGAAATTATAAGATGGGAAAGGAAAGGAATATGATGTTTCAAAGGATACAAGAAGTACCGGTATATAGGATCCAGTATCACACATGTATCAGAGACTGATATATATAGTTATAAGATCATAATGTATAAGTTACTGTATCTATAGTTTATAAGTATATTAAATATGGTATCTTATCTATATTGTGCCATGATTGTAGTGAATAGTTAATAGTGAATTATAGTTGATGGGTTAAAATATCATGACCTATTAATCAAGGTCAATGAACAATGTTTTAATGTAATTATGTTATGAAATGATCTTCATTATATTGAATGTTACTGAATGTATGAAATGGATAATGTATGATACTTTATCATGATGCTTACATATGTTCATGATAGCATCATGGCATAATACATACATATCATGTCATGAATCATCTATAGACATATTCATATTCATGGCATGACATTGAGGAATAAGGAAGGAGCAAAATGAGCAAATGTGAGGTAATGATCAATAAAAAGCGTACTGGGTCATAAAGATAATGGATTCCTTAAATGGAATCATACAGTTACAATGGCTCTCCCAAGGGAGATGAGGTTCACAGAACCCTACAGTTATAATTATATTTGGCCTCCTAAAGGAGTTGAGTATCGGTACTTAGAGGGACCCAATATGAAAAGGGATTGTGCACAATCAAATAGAAACGAAATGAAATCATACAAGAAAATCATAGGGAGAATGTAAAGCATGAATGCATTCTCACAGACATACATTATAATTCATATATCATGAAAGTATAGAGGATGGAATAATGAATGCACTATAATTGTGCTTAATGATGTACAGTATGGTATGCTGTATAATGATACTAATACATTCATAAATAGTTATTTACAGTTCTAATGCACTGGGCATAATTATGCTGTAAGGGATATGAAATACGATTACTTGAGCTTATGCACAAGAGCAGAAATGATCATGATGATGGAAGGATGTTTATATGAGTATAGCATTTAAATGCTAATGATATGATGGTATATTATTACAAAAAATTTAGTTACAGATATATGAAACAATACTCATAGATAGTATTATATATTGAAGAATTACAGTGATATACAAACAGCTGATGATTTACAATGATTATAAAATATGTTTATATTATGGGAATGTTTAATAATAATAGTAATGAATAATAATTTATGTTAATCAAAATAGTATATATGTTATCAAGCTTGCATTACTTATAAGTACAATTAAAAGATTATTAATTCAAAGAAAAAAGGTAATGTGAATAATGAAAAAGGAATTTAAATAGAATTTGTATAAATGAACTATGTTCTAAATGATCTAATGAGTGGTTAAATAATATTACATGTTTGAAATATTGAGAAAGAATGATGTTGTTCATTGAGAGCATTTAAATGCTGATCATTTATAGAATATACATATAGAAATAATAATTTGTATTCTTTAATATATTATGAATTACTAATTATAGGAATACACGATAGAGTTTAAAGTAAGATACTTTATAGTATTTACATGATGTCATAGAAATGTTTATAGTAATGATGATGAAAGATGTCGGCATGTTAAAATAATATAATATACCTATTATGAAACTTGTATTGCTCACATGTATATATGAAAGGTTATAGATTTAAATGCATATAGATGATGTTGTATCATGATAGATGAACTGGTGTAGAATTCTAATGAATGTTTTTAATGTTATGAATCAGCTGAGTGTATAAATGATAATTATAATTATATTTTAGTACCACTGAGTTTTATACTCAGAGTTCGTCATTTAATGGACGCAGGTCAGCAGATGGCTATATACACATGGATTCTATAGTACCAGTTCAGCAGTACTTCTTTTGATGGCAAGAACTTGGAATAGTTTAATGTTTTTCTATTTAGTAATGTTATGTAAATAGAGTATTGTATTAAGGTAGTAAACACATGGGTGCGATGTGATTTTTAATATTCTTAAATATTTTTCTTTAGACATAAAATGTAGCAAGAATTTTACATGTATCAATTTATGAGTTATAAACATCATATACTTTTTAATTATTGAATATAAAGTTTTACAAAGATGGAGTTTGTTTTAAAAGTAATATTAAAAATTTTTTTTTTAATCCTTTATAGAGTAATCAACGGTTTCTAATTATTTAGAGATTATTCATTATTGTTGCATCTAGAGAGGGGTGTAACATCTTATGCTTCCAATATGCTTCTAATCATCATCAAGATGTGTGACTGAGGCGGATTGTGAGAGCTCCTTAGAAGTATGATAACCCCTTGACAAAGTAATGAGCATTCTCAACAAAGTGCCATGTTAAGTGTTAATAGTATTCGACTAACCAGCATGCAATCTCCTTCTCCCAACACTAGCTGCATTTTCCCAATATTCCACATCCTTAAAAAAGACTGAGATTGGATCCTGGTTCAGCTTCCATAAAAAAAAAGACTTAGTATCAAGTATTGAAAACACGAGCCAGTGGTTAGCCTCCCTGGAACTAAGAACACTTCACCAAACAAAGGGATTTGAACCTGATTCAGCTTCCATAAAAAAGAAAAACACGAGCCGGTGGTTAGCCTCCTTGGGACCTACATCTCCCAATCGTAATTTCCTGGTGAGCTCCAAAATTAAGAAATTTGACACCATTTCATCTCCTTCTGGTAGAACCTTCTGCATGGAAATAATGGGCATTCAACCCTCCGGACTTTACCCAATACCACTTTCAAAAATTATATATTTTTATAATATATTATCATTTTATTTATAAATATCATATTTTCAAAATAGAAATACAATATTTTATAATTTACATCAATTGAAATAATGAATATAAATAACTAAATAAATAAAGGTGCATGTATCATGTGAAATCGTTGCTTGTATTTAAAAATAAAAGAACAAGAAAAAAGAGAATCCGGTCAACTTACGGGTGTTGATCGTAGACGTCCGTCCAGGTGATTAAAACCTTCAGCAGCCATTTGTGGACCGTTCATTTAGTACCATCTTAATATTGTTAGTACGAAGATGGGGTTCTTTTAGGTCAAAGTGGCTTTCACTCGTCCGGTTTAGAAAAATCAAAGCTCTGGTCAAACTGGACACCAACAGGTCATATTTTTCATATATATATATTTAAATATAATTCATATTAAAATGCACATTTTTCAGTTGGTTTTCTTGGAATATGAGATTTAATAATAAATTAAATTATTGAACCTCTCTTCATGTCTTTTTAATATTCCATTTCGAGAGCCTTTTCTTTTATACACTTAAAATATTAAGATGGGCATCAATCCCTTTATTTCATTATTCACTCTTTACTTAATACATTATATTCTTAATATTTCAAAACTTTATATACAAAATATTACGTATTATTAATATTAAATATTAAATATTAAATATATCATATAACTCTTTTTAGTAATTAAATCTATTAAATAGTAGGATTGAACATAATTTGATTTAAATGATGGTTCAATTCAATTTGATTTGAAATTTTCAAATTTTAAAAATATTTATTCGATTTAGTTTTTAAAAAATTAAATTATTGATTCAAAATCTAAATAATTAAAAAAATAAAATACAAAATCTAATTGAAATTCAATTCAATTTAATTTATGAATTTTAAAATTTCAGAAAGATGAATTCGATTATTCAATACTTAATTTGGAGTTATGTTAAAATACTAAGTAAATATTTTTCAAAA
>CANYBF010506282.1:0-22130 GCA_948192965.1 Dalechampia spathulata
ACAATGGTATATATATATATTTACAAGTATGAATGATAAATGCTTAATAATGAGATTAAGGTGGTTAATTAAAGATGAATGTTTAATTTATATTCTATATGATTCAGAGGGGAAATTGATGCAAACCACTGGAATCTTAAAAGGGACAGAAATTCAGGTTTATGCTATTTTAGCTGATTCCTTTTTATTGGATCAACAAGTAAGTATGAACTTACCTTAATTTTTAAACATGTGGTTACATATTTCATCTCATATTTTTATATGAATTATTTCAATTAACTAAAGGTGAGCTTCATAGGAAATATTAAAAGATTAGATAAAACATATCATGGTACACACATTTATTAATTATGTTATGATATGTTGTGATGAATTAAACATGGATAATGATGCTTTAAAGAAGATCATTAATATTAATAAGGTGATCATACATGATAATAGTATGATGCATTGAATAGAATATTTGCTAATATATATGATTGATTGCAGTGATAAATATTCTTATACATATTATGGTATCATATCAAATGATGGAATAATATGAACATGTAACATGCTATGAATAAATAATAAGATGATACATTATACATGATATACATGATATTGATGTTGACATGATATACATGATCATATGATATACATGATCATATGATATACATAAAGCTGATATGCTATACATATGATATTTATCTAGCATATGTGATGATGATTTTATGATACGCTACATTAGTAATGATATTTAAATAAGAGATAATGTGATATATAAATGAGTGTTAGCAAATAAAGTTAATATTTGCAGAATTATACATATCGAGATAGAAAAGAAGTAAATAAAATGAAATGATCATTTTGTTACATGATTCTAAAAGTATGATACGTATCAGAAATTAGTACATAATCATAAAATAGTTAAGACTAAAATATTATGAATTATAATAAAATGGTAAATTGTTAAAGATAGTAAAATCTAGCTATGAATGAAGGTTGATGAATCTTAATATTTCGATTTCTAAACCAAAGTAAATGAATTTGGATTTTAGCAGAAAATGATGATTAAATAATTCTAATGAAAATTATGTAATATGAAATGAAATCTATGTGCATTTGATGTTATGTGAAATGTATACTACATGAAACGAATGATGTATGAGTTGCATGATATCATGATGCTTGAATATGTTTATTCTGGCATCATGGCATAAAGCATCCATATCATGTCATGAAACATTGATTGACATATTCATATACATGACATGATATGGAGAAATAAGGAAGAAGGAAAATGGATGAATAAAAGGAAATGATAAATGAAAAGGGTACTTGGGTATTATGAAATGAATTCCTACGGGAAATGAATGGAAAGGAAAGTGATATAAAATCAATAAAATGAATGTGAAATGGGTTCCAATATGTTGAACCATAGAAATGATATGAAATGAAATGTAAGACCCAGTACCAAGCGCGCATATGAAATGGAATGAAATGATACAGGAAAATAAGAGGGAGAATGCATAACATGAATTCATTCTCACAAGACATCATTTTTCATTCATGCATTATGAAAGTTTAATGGATGATATGATTAAGTGAATAATATGAAAAATAAAGGGAAGTGCATGATATATTAATATATATATATATATTTCATGACACAATTCAATTTTATATGATGATCTATATGCAATGTTTGACATTTATACTCCATTGTAAGAATGTACATGGAAATGAATGAGGATTGCACCATAATCGTGGTTATATGTTAACCAATGTCTATTAGTATGAAATTATGATGAAATGAAGTTATATGATTTTTAACATTAGAAAATGCTAATGATGTAAGAATATAATATTTCAAGTGATTGAATTATCGATATATTAAAATGGAAATCATAATGTCTAAATGATATGTATATTGTTATGAGTAATGAAATAAAAGGGTAGTAGTATATGGTAAACGATATTGAATCAAGGTTATTTTTATAGAAAAAAATGAAAAGGCTAATGTATTGATTAGACTAAATAATGATCTGTCTATTTATGAAATGAATATATGATGTTCATGCAGAGTTGTTAAGAAAAAGTATTTTCATGATGTTATATTTATGATGAAATGAATACATGAACTGTTATGTTACATTATATAATTATGATTATATTATCCTATGTTATGTGTTAAAGCACCACTGAGTTATATACTCAGCATTCGTCATTTAATCAACGTAGGTTAAAAGATGGGTGGCGAGCACGGATTCCCAAAGCACCAATTCAGCAGGAGACTCTTTGAAGGCAAGGACTTGGAGTAAATTAAAGTTTCTAATTAAATTGATTAAGCAATTTAAAGTAATGTTAAGGCAATAAATATGAAAATGTTATTTGGGACCAGTACTTCCACAAACTAGAACGGCGCATAAATAAAATTAAAAAAAATTTACGCATCACTTGTAGAGTAATTAGTGATTTCTATTATACGAGATCATTAATTATTCTATGGGAGCATGTTGCACCTCCGAAAGGCGTGACATGTTAAGATGGTATCAGAGCTATGGATTAACTCTAAAGAAAAATTATGTTTACTGCCTATAAATTAAAGTTACATAATTAGAAGTCTAGTTAAGTCCTTGCTGCTGAATGGTGGGATCTGTTGCCAACATAAAAAAGGAGGTATGTTTTATAAGATAACATGGTTATCAATGATAGTAAAAATGGATATGGATTATAACACATATGTGAAATGATTAATATACAAACAAATAATTAATAAGGATTCATTGATATTTAAACATATGATATATTTGATAATTGTGTTAATAAGAGTAAGTAATTGATGAGGAATCAATGAAACTTAAATGTATGATATATCTGGAAATCCTTGATACTCAAACACATATAGTATACACTATAATAAGAAGAAAGGAGAAATGATGAATAGTATGCATTAAAGTATGATTAAAGGCTAATATATATGTATATATAGTATATATATAGATGCATATGTGCAAGATGGTTATAGTATACGAAAGCTACATGAAAATATGTCATACGTATAATATGTTATTGTTTTAATTTATATGGATAATGGACTATGCATGATAATATGTCATAGCATTTTATGATACTCAAACACATATAGTATACACTATATGTATATATATATGTATATATATGTATATATATAGATGCATATATGCAGGATGGTTATAGTATACGAAAGCTACATGAAAATATGTCATACGTATAATATGTTATTGTTTTAATTTATATGGATAATGGACTATGCATGATAATATGTCATAGCATTTTATGATGATGATTAAATGGTTTAGATATTATTAAACCATTAAGCTTTGTGGATATGTTATTGGGATATGAGTGGAAAAGTAATCTATGATTGATGTTATATAACAAATAATGATAAGATTGATGGAACTGGTATGAAGAACACTTTTGAATCAAAGTACTGTTTAACTTGGATATGGATTATAATATATCCATGAAATGATCAATATACGAGCAAATAATTGATGATGATTCATTGATAATTCTTTGATGTTTGTATATATAAGGATATATAGATAAGGTGCATATACCATGAAAAAAAAAGTAAAGGAAATAATATTTTGTGCACATTAAAGTATGAGTAAAGCATATATAAATATATATGCATATGGTCAGTAGTATTTATGTGTGCATATATACAAGTACATTTAAGATTATTATAGAGTAGGGGAGCTACATGAATACAAATGGTATATGACATGATTATGTTTTGATTTTTATGTGGATAAGGAAAACTATACATAATGATATGTCATAGTATTTATGGTAATATTATGAAAAGTTTATAATGTTATTAAACCATTGAGTTTTATGGATAATCTATTATGTTATAAGCATAAAAGTTTTCTAAGATTAATGTTGCATATAGAAGAATGACAAAGTTGATGGTTTTGGTAAAAAGGAGCACATTTGAGCCAAGGTATGGATTAATTTTATGTATATGATTTACAGTATGTTTAAGACTGTAGTAGTACATCTATGTGAAATAGATGAAAGCATGAAAATAGAACTATGATTGAATGTATACATCTATGAATATTAGATGAAAGGATGATAGTAGGTCTATGCATAGATGATAAATATGCATAAGAGGAAAAATATGGCATAAATTAAGAAATAATGAATATTTTCATAAAATATAATGGATAGTTTAAGGAGATTATGAACTATTTAATGCTTAGTAAAATAAAGGTATAAACAAACATTTTACCTTATTGCTATGAGCAAAGATATGCTTAAGTAATTATATAGAAAAAAATGAAAAGTTTATACGAACAAAGATATGTTCATGAAGGTTGCATAGAAAAGTACTAAGATTATATGACGAATTGATTAAACTTATAAAGATAATAAGTTATGCATGTGCAGATATACTGATATTCACACTTGAATTGATATAAAGGATAAATGATTTACATGCATGAACGTATGATAGAGAATACTTGGCTAATGAATATGTTGTGAATTTTGGAGTTTCTCGAATGATACTAATGATAAGAGAATTAAGATTAAATTTCGAGGATGAAATTCTTTTAAGGGGGAGAGAGTTGTCACATCCTCATTTTTATTGTGAAAATTATTAATAATTTGGGTGATAAAATTATACCCTATACGATTAAAAATTAAGTGATGATGTGAAATTATGGAAAAATGCGTATTTCGAGGTGAAAATGATAAATATTATGATAATGATAGGAAATATCTATCGAGATTAAGAAATGATGATAAGTTAATAGTGGAATAAGTCGAATATGAAAAATAAGTTGGACCGTGTAAAATTGGATCAATTGATTAAATGCACGTATATCAAGGTAAAAATATTTAAGTATGCATAGAAATGCATGCAATTGATAAATTAAGATAAATTATGTTTGTATTTGGAGTATGCATAATTTATATGATTAATATCAACTCAGTGCATGATCGAGTAATATTAGATCATGCCCTAAACTTGAATCTCCATGCACCATAATATTTATTTCTAAAATGCCTCTTATGAATCTTATTCACAAATTGACATTTTTACTTTGACAAGAGATTCTTGAATAAAAGATTATTACATGGACTATGAGATATAACCCTTATTTGAAATCTGGGTGGTGAATCCTTTATCAATAGACAACTATCTTTAATTACTTCATACTATACTCAACCTCCAAGTTACAAACACCCCTTAAAAGAGGTATTATGATAATTAATCAAAATAGAATATTCTGTAGCTAATTTAACTCTGATATCTCAAGTTTAAGGATACTTGTATTACTGATATAAGTGAGATATATCTTCATTGATATAGATTATTATCCATACAAAATCTCACTAGTAAGATTATATCTAATGAATTGGTACTATATAATTCATCCACATGTTAGCTTTAAACATCTCATGTTATGGTGTATAAGAACGCACTCTTTAAAGGAAGTATAATATGTACTGATCTATCCATATTAATAACATCCATTCTTATCAATATTATGATCAAGGATGATTTAGATATTGAATATTTACATATAAATGAATTTTATTTCATAAACATACTTTATAAATTTCTTTTACACTATTTGAATATCATGAAATTCATTATTTAGTTTAACGCTCTAAGCAAAAATGCATACAATGAAATATAACACTAAATAATAAATAATACTTTTATTAAAAATAAATAAATATTACATAATTTACATAATGCTCTAGAACATATACTAATAGGATAAAGTAAATGCTAGAAAGTAATTTTTGGTTTAAAGTGATTTTGTTGATGTTTCATTGTTCACCTCTCCCATTTTATATTTTGTTATTTATTATCTCATATAATTGTTATCCTCAAATATGGATAATTATTATCTCACGTATCCACTTTTTCACTTTCTCCATAATTAATATGATAACCGTCTCCATCACATGAAATTAAGCATATTACATTAATAAATTAATATAAAATTAATTATTTAATTATTTAAATTAATTAAAATCAATTTAATTTATGCTACAAACAAATATGTATAATAATAAAATTATAAAAAGATCAAAGTCCTATTATAAGAACGATGTATTAATAATATAATTTTATGTGAGTTAAAATTATGTCTTATAATATAATTTTAAATATCATGTATAATAATAAAATTATGTATTATAATAGAATTTTATTAAAATTAAAATTATATGTTGTAATGAATTTTTTAATAATATATATAATAATAATATATAACTAAAATTTAAAAATATTATACAAAATAATATAAATAATTAATCAAGTAATTAATATTAATGTATAAAGCACATAACATAACTCTAGTTAATTTAAATAAATTACAAAAAATTTAATAATTTTTATATTATTATTTTTTGATGAAAAAATTTATCCATTAAAATTCATAATTATGCATTAATTAATTAAAAAAAATTAAAATTATTACAATTTTTTTGATATTTATTATTAAATAAAAGTTAATTTTATAAATAAAAATTATTATTACTTTATTTTTTATATCTATTTTAGGTATATTTATATTTAATTTAAAATATAATTTTTTAAATAAAAAATATTTTTTATATTTAATTAAATAAAAAATTAAAATTTCCAAAAATTAAAAAAAAGAATACTTGTATTTTCATTAACACCCTACCCATTATGATAAACTTAAATGTGAATTAATAAGATTACAGTCGTAGCATCTCCCTTAACTACCATGATTTATTATTTATTATTTATATAACTGAAAGTTTCATTTTATTTTTTCAGTTATCGGGACAACCGAGAAAAAAATAAAGTAGTTGCTTCTCAGCAGTAAAATGACTGAAATCGCCCACAGGTCGAAGGAGGAGGAAGAAACCAAAAACTGACGGAGCATCAAAGTTGGGTTTTACGAATTGTGATCGTAGGCTTCTTAGATAGTGAATAAGGGGAAATGGGGAAAATAATGGAATGGGCAGGAAGAGAAAATCACATGAGAGGAATTCCAAGGAAGTTGGTGTTTATTGCCGTAGGGGCATTTGCCAAGGCAGTGGCCAATCTTCTCAACACCAGTTGCGTTCATAATAAGGATACGCTCCTCAACCTAGTTAGATTTCGACCATCTGGTGTGCCGCTTATCACCGTTAGCAATCACATGTCCACGTAAGGGAAAATGGAACCAGAATCTACTTCCGTCCAATTTCTTTCTTTCTTTCTTTGATTTCCCCTTTTTTCTGTTTTTTTTTTATTGTTTTAATAGGTTGGATGATCCGGTCATGTGGGGATTTAGTGGCTTTCCCACTTTTGACGCGAATTTGGCTCGATGGGTACTTGCCGCTGAAGACATTTGTTTCAAAAATCCGCTTCTTTCTTATTTTTTCCGCCTCGGTATGTTCTCCAAAATTCTTCATCAACATATTTCTACATATGTATGCAAATATATATATATATATGCATATGTATATATTTATATATAGACACACACGAACTATGTTTTAGGGATTTTTCTTGTTCTGTTAGCGATCTTTGACAATTGTTTGAAGCTTAGCTACCACTTATATGGTACATTTTCGACGTTGTCTTTTATTTTTCTTATTTTTGGTGATTGTAAGCCATAAGAACTTTCTTTGTAGCAATTGTATGTTCTTTCATCAAATATGTATTTTTGATGAAATGGTTTGTTTGGTTTCCAGAATTGAGAACAAAATAAATTCTGTAGATACATTTTAACATATACAAATTTCATTTCAAAATTTTATGACCCAAAGTCTTTTTGTTCCTTCTACATTTTCGTTTTTGGGTTAATGGAATCCTTGCTATAATCATATCACGAGCAGTTATGGTGGGCTTGTGACTCTGTAGTTTTACTCTCTAAATTTCGTCATAAACTGCACACAGGCACACTCGGGCGTGCTCACATGGGAACAAGTAAGTCATATAAACGATAATTCATTTTAGCTGAATTAGAATTGGCTTCAAAATTAAAAACTGTCGCTCAAAATTGACATTCAATAAGGATTTATTATTATGTGGAGCACATTCACGTAGAACATCAAATTTGGATGATTTTTTTGGTAATTTTATCAGCTGCTAGTGGCATGCTGACTTGATGATCTGTCAAAGCCAAATTTTGTCATTAAATATTGTTAGACATTAAACAGATAATCAAGGTTTTCTTTTCTCATATGAATTAAAACATCATTTTGTCTGCTTCCCCAGCTTTGGAAATTTCTTTCGTTGTTAACAAAGCTGACAATATGGTGGAGTTATATTCCTTATGTGTTTAACCTGACGTGGATGATACTGTTGTAGGTTGGTCGATTCTTCCTTTGGCAATGCAATGGCAAGACTGTGTGTGATTGTGGTGATGATGATGTTGTCTTTGAAATATGGTTCTTGTCCCCTTTTCATGACACATTATTTTGGGCTTATGATTTTACTAGCTTGGCTAAAGGAAATATTTTTATCATTTCTAGCCACAACGGTGTCCATGGTTTTCAAAAGAGCAAGACATGCTGAGGCGCAAAGTGTAGCGTGCATTAGTGATGGCATAAAAATTTTGAGAATTACAAATGAAAATCTAAGAACAATATATTGTAGTTTAAATTATGCTAACAAAAAAAGGATTAGATGATCATTAAGTAGTTAATATCTTTTTTAAAATAAAATCTTAAACAGACTTCTTTTATAATTGGTGAATGTCAAAAGAAAAATTAATTAAACTACTTTTTTAAGTAAAATCTTTTGCTATTGGATTTAGAGTGTGGAATCAAAGTTTTGAAGTTTTAAGGCTGTAGCCTGTATAAGTATTTTTCATTCTTCTTTTCTTCAACTTTTAATATTTACGCTTATTTAGATCAATAATCTGAAATTTTATATCATTCAGAGATTTTTGAAGGTTTTGCTTCTTCATCCTCTTTTCTACTTTTCATTGAGAATGTTTGTGAAAATAAAAGAAAATTTGGAAATGTCATCTAAGGTGTGCTCTTGAAGCCTCCACCTGATGCACCAAGGTGCAAAAGGCGTGCCCTCGGGAAATTATGCACCCCCATCGCGTAGTGGCTCTAAACCTAGAGCCTTGAGTGCCTTGTGCCTTTCTAGACTATGATGCTGTCGTAAAGGCAGTTAGATATAATCAGTTCTACTTTTTCTATTCGAAATAGGTGATTGCTATATTTTAAATTGTTGGCAACACTGTATCTAGAAATGCATGAGTTAGATATTATTGTTATTTAGTAGTAGAAAAATTATTTTAATGATATTCACAGACCACCAATGATGAATTTGTTATTATAACTAATAATGCTATGCAAGATGTGCTTTGCCTGAATTTTATTTCTCTGCGCTTCATATTGATTGCACCTAGGACCCCCAGGACCTCTCAGCCCCTCGATGTGCTTTGTGCTTTAAAAGCTATTTTGATTTCGTTATTTCTTTTCTATCTGAATGTTTTTGATGATGTATTTCTTCTTTTTCTCCCTTTTTTGTTATGGATGCATTGCTTGTGCTCCAGTAATGTTCTTGTACTTGATAGAACAGAGAGAAGGGTTGATCTTGTTGGTAGTTTTGGAACTTGTTTTTGCGCTTGTATCTGCTTCTTCCTCACTACGTTCCCTTCTATTGTTTACAGTTTCCCAGTATAAAGGGGTGGTGATTGAGATTTCAAATAGTATGAAGCAGTTTGAAATCCATCCTTTTCTACTGGTTAGCATCACATAAGAAATTTAGAATTTCTTGCAGTCACTAGGATAATCAGTATGATCAATCTGGTGTATATTGAAAACAACATTAGTAACACTAATGTTGGCCTTTGCTTACCTTCTCAATTGACAGGGAAATGTATACCAATTACTAGGGGTGGTGGAATTTATCAAGATCACATGAATGAAGCCTTAGAACACTTGAGCAATGGAGCATGGGTATCTACTTGAAATGCTGTACCATATTGCATAATATGATTGATAGAGGTTTCTTTTTGAGTTCTTCTAAGATAGTTACCAGAGTCCAGTATTTCATTACCTTTGTGTATATATTTTTCATGATCTTGATGAATTTCTTTACGCTATGCCATTATTTATAATCAATTTATGGTGTTTTGTGACATCATTTTTTGCCAATACATCTGGGTTAGTGATTGGGAGGTGACCATGGCAGTTTTAATTTGATTCTTGGCCATGGACTTTGGCATATGGCATATGCGTGGTGTGCTAATTTTCTGAAAGTTGGCAATAAATTGGAATTTCATTTTTCATATTCAAAACTGTAATTTTTTTGCTTTTCTTGTCCTTTTAATGTTGATGTTCCTCTGTAGATTCCTTTTTTCATCATGTTGATTTTGCCTTTTCTTACATCAGGCTTTTCAACATGGTCAAAAAAGTTTAATTGGAAATTTCCCTCGGGCAGTTATTTGGTGAACAGAATAAAGATTAAGAGGGTCCTAAATGTAGGGCATAGGATTTTCTGATTGGTTATGGAGCCGGGTAGTTAAATCAATTCCATGTGTCCTGAATAGGAAAATAATAGAAATTAGATATTTCTGATTGCTTATGGAATCTGATTTTAAATGCCATGTCCGTAGTCTTTTTTAAATTGCTTCGCTTTTCTCATTTATCATATAGTGTCTTGTAGTTCCGATCCAAGAGACTTAGTGACAACTGTAATTTTGCTTGTTAGTTGCGCAATTTGTAGCTGGACATCAGAAGACTTAACATGAGTGCTTCACCAACTTTAACTGATTTTTCTATTTTACCTTTCATGAACAGCTGCATACATTTCCTGAGGGAAAAGTGTGCCAAAATGAAGCCCCCATACGAAGATTAAAATGGGGAACTGCCAGTCTAATTGTTCGCGCCCCAGTAACTCCAATAGTTTTACCCATTGTTCACGGAGGTTTTGAGAAGGTAATTTCTTAGTTATTGCTATATAATTATGCATGTAAGTGTTGCCTACTTGCCTTCTCTTCCCCCTCATTTTTTGGTATTTGATGTAGTTTTGCCTGTCACGAAATTATATGTATTTGTATTCTCTTGATAAGTGCAATGATTGTTGCTGCTAAAGATTTTTAACTTACCAGGGCAAGGTGGAACTCATATTTTCACCCAGCAAAGCACTACCATTTTTTCACTTGACTGATAATGGTTATTTACAACCATAATTGCTAAGTTTCTGCTTGAAGCTGATCGTGTTGTGATCCAATTTATTGAACAATGATATGGTTAACAAACAAACTCATTCAATACACTCTTTGATTGGAGCCGAGTATTGTAACGTCACTGTTTCAAACCTAGTCTCATGCAACATAAAACTTCAAAAACACTTTACTCTTTTGTAGACGTAGCCATACAACATAATTCTAAACAAATTTTTTGACGTTCTAGCTGCCCACATTTTGTTGATCATTCAACATTTCCTAATTAGTAAATTTGCAGTCCAAATGGTCTTCTAGGAGTAATAGATTGGGCGGGAGTTGGTTACAATGGCAAAAAGTTCATTTCTTTCATTTTTATAGATAGATTTGTAATTGATGTATGAAAGAAACAATACATTTGTGAAAATGCATGTAACTAACAATGAAGTGAATGTAATTGTTCTATCTTATCTCATTCTTTTTCTTTTATATATCTCTTCTTTTTTCCCCCTTCTATTTTCCCCCTTTCTGAACGCTAATTATGACTTGAATTATTTAGGTCATAACATTTGATAGAGCAGTGATAATCCTAATGATTTCTTTTTTCTATGCACAATATTTCTCTCCTTAATACTTTCCTATTGATTAATCTCTTTCTTTTATTTATCTATTCATAAAGAAAAAATTAAATTGTAGATTTGGTTTGTAGCAGTGTTGTCAAGAGGTGCCTGGGTGAGGGAAAATCAAGGCATCTTGCCTAGACAGAACCCAGGCAAGGTGGCTTTCCCTGGATGCTGCCTATGTGCTTAGGCAAGTTCACAGCAACACGCTTCCAGGTGAGCACCTCACCCAAAACATCAACAAAGATAGATAACTGGTAGCAGCGTGAAGCTACTGTTGTTGTTTGCTAAAGTTGTTGATGTTGCACTTTAGCCACTCATTGCCTCCTCGCTACTGCCATTTATCATGCTCTTTCACTTTAGGGTTCAGTTTTGAATATTTTTAAACTATATTTCTCTTGTTGAAGCTTTTGTTTCAAATTCCATGTAGGTAAATGATCTTTCTATATTATATTGTTTAATTCTTGATGATGAATTGATTTGATAACTTAATGTTATAATTCATGAAATTGATAAGACTCAATATCATGGAGATGGAATTCATCCCACTGAATTTGGAGGGAAATTTATTATCTCCATGGTATTGAATCTTGAGTTATTATATTTGTATTTTTGTTATTTTTTATATTTCTTTTAGTTTGTTATTTTCTTTCTAATAATTTTAGTGTAGTATAATTTATTATGCGTTTTCTTCACTATTTTTTTAAAACACGACATATTGTTATTGTTATGTATACTTAATTATTTGTTATTTAGATCTTTAAAACACAATCATGAAAGGATACTTGAAATACTAGATATCTCCTAATTAAAAAAATTATTTACTTCTAATAAAATATTAAATAGTTTTTTTGTGTATTTAATTATTAATTGATTATTAACCAAGGAATAAATTCAAATTTTTAAAACATGCATTATATTTATATTTTTGATATATATATTATATTATTAAGATTTCAGAAATTTTGAAGCATTTAGTAGAAAATTCATTTAATCTTGAAACTTCAAATATGAATATGAAATTTCATAACTTGGTATCCATTTATTTACACACATGTTAACATTGAGTCTGCTAGATCCTTACTTTTGCTTGGGCTAGTGCCGATATAAGTACTTGATTGGTAGGTTGAGAGCATAATTAAAAAAAGAGGAGTTGGAGTTTTACCAGTTTTGGGACGCCAAACACTTGAGGGGCAGTTGAAGAAGGAAAGTATTTCTGTCAAAAAGCTCATTTAACCTAGTAGTTGTGTTATGGAAAAGGAACTTTGGTTGAATAGTTCTCGAATGTGTTTACAGGACTTGGTGAGAATTCCTTTAGCAAGATCATATGATTGGACCACTTGGAGCTTTTAGCATTTCACCAGTTTCAATTGTAGCATGGTTTAAGCTTAGTGGAAGCTCATAGTGGCAAAAGAGGTGTTGGCTTTTGGTGTTCGATACAGGGTTTATATGGTAAACTAAGTACCTAGTAGATGTGGGTTTTCCTTGAGGTTGTGTTGATGTTAAAACACTGTGTAGATATAGTATCACATTTAACTGGGTTTCTGGAAATTTTTTTGGAATAAATTGTTGCACGTTCATATATTGCAAAGTTGGCATTCGTCTCATGTATTAGCACTGCTATTTTTTGAATACAAGTAAACTTCTTATTCATATTCAAATGAACAGGTTATGGAGATTATTATTATCAAATTGGTCATTGCTTTCAATCATGTGTGCTTTCACTTTTTAGTTGTCTCAGCTGGTTCATTTTTTCTCGTGATTAAACTTTCTTGGTTTACTCGATGGTTGTCTTGCAGGTAATGCCTGAGAATTATTGGTTTGGGAGAAGGCCTCCTCTTCCGCTATGTAATAAGAGGATTGACATTGTTATTGGTGAGCCTATACAATTTGACCTTCCCAAAATGAAGCAAATAGCAGTATCTATGTCGCGTGACGTACCTTTACCTACCAGAGGATGGTCTCACATTCCCCATCTTGGACTGGATGAAGCAGCACAAAGATATCTCTACATGTCTATTTCAGAAAAAATCCAAATTGCCATGGAAAGCTTAAGATGTTCTGGTAGAAGTTTTGAGAAGTAAAGGGTATAAAAGTTTGTGCACCTTGAAAATTAAAGAATCTGAGATATGTGCTATCATGTCTAGCATGTGGAGCATAAACAATGTATTTGTTCTAGAAATAACTACGATTGCTGATCAAGATTTTTCCTCTACGGAAAGCTTAGGTTGGTTTATCCAGTTTTGTTTTCTCGTTGATAGACTTAATTCATTTTAATGTCCTTTCACTTATATTCAACTTCTAGGCATTTGTAATCTAGATTAATAATTAAAATTTGCTTCCATTAATATGTGGAATACCATTTTCTATTTAATCCATGTCTGCTTTTGTAAGGTTTGATGTGCAAGCTTTCGTAATATATGGAATTCTACGATTGTTAAACATGTAAGCATGGTGGAGCGATTCAATGGACTCCAGCTCGCCCTGGTACTTGTGTAGCCTTCTCTGGCAGGGAGTTACATTCAGGTATTTGATTGGAGTTACATTCAGGTATCTGATTGTATCCACAATATTTATCTTTGTATGGACAGATCTTGTTATATCCGCGTTTGACCCCCTAGGAGTTTTAGTAGTTTTGTATGCATGATTGGATGTATATGTGTATGTATACATGTGTTGCTTGCGTATGTGCTGTGTGTTCTGTGCTTGTATGTACGTCATGATGACGTATTGGATGTGTATTTGTATGTGTGCTAGGTGTGTGCATGATGGCATGCATGTTTGCTTGGGATAGGAGGTATTTTAGGAGGTCGAGGAGTGCGCTTGAGTGGGAAAGGAGGAGTTTGGGGAGTGGTACGGGCGTACGGGGAGGCTGTACGGCCGTACGAGACAGGGGAGATGAAGGGTATAGAGTTCCTCGAGGGTGTACGGGCGTACCAATGGATGGTACGGGCGTACGTCAACTCGCAGGAAATCAGGTTTGTCAGGAGAGCTCGCAGGAATTGGGGCGTACGGGCGTACCAATGGGTGGTACGGCCGTACCGCAACTCGCAGGAGTTGTGCTTGTCAGGCTTTTTAAGTTGGTACGGGCGTACGGATGGTGGTGCGGGCGTACGCGACTTAAAATGGGCTTTTTAGCAGCTGAAACATAAGTCTTTTCTTATGTTTATTCTTCCCTTAAACCTCTAAAACATCCTTAAACCCTATTAAACACCCGGAGAGGAGGTTCTAGACATCGAGACAGGGCGAGAGCTAGAAGCTAAGGCTAGAGCAGGTTAGCGTGGTGATCGAGGGTGAGAGTTGGCAAGCTTCTGTCTTCAGGTTTGTGCTGGGTTGTGCTGGTTTGTGCTAGTTTGTGCTAGCGGTTTATTGTTTATGCTCGGAAATGTGTGTTATTGCTAGCGTTGCTTTGTTTGAGCTAGAAGTTGATTGTTTTTGTGGTTCGATGGCTTGGTAAGCCTAGAACTGATGCTTGGGGATTTAACTCCCTATGTTTATGCTTGTGTTTACGATTAGGTGTGGCTATGAGTTCCGGGAAGGGACGAGCCTTGTGCTTTATGGATGTTTGCCTTGTAGGATTGCTATTTGGCATGTGAATGCATATTGAATGATTGCATAGCATCTCATTGTGAGGGGGCGAAATAAGGGTGGCGAAATGAACGGTACAAGAGGTACCAATTGATATTAAAGGGGTACTGCCCTACAGGTGCGAGAGGTGCCGGTATTGATCAATATGGTGAAGGGGTAAGCGATGCTCCTAAAAGAGTGCGAGAAGCACCAAATTGAGGGAGAGTGCATATTACGATTGATTGTGGACTAGGCATGCTTGTGTGATAAGCAGTGTTGGCCAGTCTTGCTGGCATTATTGATGTTTGGGCCGTATGCCGTATGTATGAGGCTGTGTATCGTATGCGTGATTATAGGTTGTATGGTTTGGATGTTTATGTGATGTGTTTCTATCACCACTGAGATGTATTCTCAGCGTTTATCATTTGATGAACGTAGGTCCGAGTTCTGAGGGCGAGCACCAGGGCTAGAGGTACAGCAGCTGGGCGTGTCTTGGACTTCTGGAGAGACTCCTGCAGTGTTGTATATTTGTGTATAGACTCTTTTGTATTAGGATTGACAGTATACTAAATGTATTGTATAAGAATCCGTGTAATTAATGTATATCCGGGGTTTTTAATTATATCTTCTTATTTATTCGGATTTCTTATACGAGCATTAGAAGGTCAAAATCCCTTGTAGTATAATTGTTGTTTTCCTGAGACGGGTGAGCGATGGTTATGCTACGGGATCTTGTCGCATCCCTTGAGTGTTAGGTCGGGGGTGTGACAGATCCTCCCCAGCATAGGCCACTTTATGTAAATGGTTGCAGTTACTGAATCAATGACGAGAACTCTTTGCCCTACAATAGGTGAGTTATTCATATTCATACATGTTTCAGTCAATTGATAAAATTGCTATAGAAAATGTTCTTTCCATTCTATGGTTAACTCAAAGGACTGTATGCTGCTTAACTCATTCAAGTGTCCGTCTACCTTGTTCATACGAGAATGCGAATGTAAAATAAAATCCTGAGTATGTAGCAACGGGTTTTGTCCATAGGGACCGAGGGAGTCAAATACTAGCTAATAGTTACTAGACAGTCTAAGACATTCAATATGAAGTGAAATTAAATCGGGATTACAAAATATAAATAAAGAGTATATATTTAAATGATTAAAACAATTAAATAAGGAAAACTATGGGCAGAAACAAATAAAACTAACAGCAGCAACTAATCCTATATCAGCATGAATATCTAAATGGAACCTGTCACAGTTGAGAACTAATTTTTGAATGAGTTAGTTGCTGCTGTTAGATGAGCAGTAAAATAATAGAAAACTAAAAAATAATAGTTTAGATATTGAGAACTAATTTTTGAATGAGTTAGTTGCTGTTGTTAGATGAGAAATAAAATAATAGAAAACTAAAAAATAATAGTTTAGATATTCACAGTTGTTAGTTGTTGCTGTTAGTTTTCTGTTTCTTTGCTATAATAGCAAAATGAATATCTAAATGGAACCTGTCACAGCTGGGAATGTGAAAACAAAGTAGTAAAGAAACAGAAAAATGCAAACTAAAAACACAGCCGTAAAAATAGGCTAAATGAGCAGTAAAATAATAGCAGAGCAACAGGAACAACAGCAGCAGAATATGAAATGACAGAGCAAGATTAAACAGTAAAATATAAACTACTAGAACAATAGCAACATGCAGTAAAATGCAAAGTAACAAACAACAAAAATAAATAGCAAAACAAAAAGGATATCAGTAACAGAAAATAGAATAACAAAGCATAGAAATAAACAGTAGATAATGTGGATATCAATCAAAAGAGAGATTCAAGGCAATGAGTTCATGCTAAAATGAAGGGTAACCAACAACAACATTCTAGCAGAATTAAGAGCAGTAAAAGAAAATAGACTATCCCTAGCAATCCATTGACCAATGCCATTCAAATACTTAATAGTTGAATCTATCCCTAGCATTCATCTATAAGCAATAAAACAGTAAACTTGGGAATGATAATCTATGAACGGGGCCAATATTCATAAAGAAGAATGTAAGAACTACAGATTCAAAGTTAGTATAATGCAAGAATGAAACAGTTAATAACCTAAGTTTAAACACTCCCCCAATACCCTAAACAGTAAATTTGCCCTCCATCTCAAAAACAGAGTACAACACGTTTTTTAATACTCTGAAGCAAAATGTAAAGAAGAATAAAAGAAGAGTAAAGCTTGTAAAATCCTGATGCTGCAGCTTCCTTCTCTTTCGTTCTTCCTCTTAGAGTTACCTTGCTTCATATAAGTCTCTTTCTTCTCTCCCCCAATCCTTGCATGTTTTCCTCCCTAAAAAAAACTCTTCAACTCTCTGTTACTCACCCAAAAACCCTCCTACTGCTTCAATCCTGCGGGCTGTGTGTTTCCTACTACTTGCTATCCCCTCAGTCCTTTTTGCTTTCTGTTGTGGTTTTGTATGCCGTCTCCCCTGCTACTCTTTGCAGAAACCGTTTTTTGCTCCTTTTTTTCCATCTAGACCAGTTGGTTGTTTTCCACATGGCTTCCAGTCCTTTCCTCTTTTTTTGGACCACCTTTCCCTTTGTACAATTACAAAATTATCCCTACATCAAAGTATAAATTAAGTAGTATATTTATAAAGTAAAATAAAATAACTAAAGTTAAGTAAATTAACACCTAAATTACCTAATTAATACAAATTAATCAAGAAAAACTAAATTAATTAAGCTTAAAATATTAGCAAAACAAGCTGATATCATACCTCCTCGGTAAAATATTTCTTACTAGAATCATATTGCTTTTATGGTAACATCTTTATAGTTCGCATTCCATGTTTAGACACTAAAGTGTAGGTCAATAATAAGATATTAAATTAATATCCAATAAATAAAAGTAACGATGTAGCCCCAAAAAGTGCACGGTCTCTAATGTATGTAGTATTTATCAAATATTATATTATTATATCAAATGATCGATAATCATGTCAAAATGAATATCTCAAGTTGTTCATATAATTCTTTTTTGTAGATCTCAATGAATTTAAATCTAATAATTACTCTTGAATTCATAACTGGGTTTCAATACATCAATTCTTAAGCCCATGGACATTAATTCTTCCTTAGGACTTATTACACCTAATTTCTCAAGTTGAAACAAAAAATGAGGATATTCAAATTGCATGTCTTCCTCTTCTCCCAAGTAGCTTCGTTGCCCTTGTGATGTCAGTGTAAAACTTTGACAAGAGGGATTTGCTTATTCTAAAGCTCCTTAATCTTGTGAGCTAATACCTAAACTAATTCATCATCATAGGTTATATTAAGATTTATATTGGTGTCTTAGACTTGAGGTACATGTCATGAATTGAATTGATATCTTCTTAACATGAAATACATTGTGAGCCATCTTAAGCTTTATAGATAATGCCTATTAAAGATCGATGAATCTCATGTTAAGATTCCATTTATGCTCAAATCGCATAATCCTCTTGATTGCAAGTGAATTTTAGGAAAAGCTATATTGTATTGTATAAATTTGATCATTGTAACTCATATTTATATGAGTGGAATCCTAGCGTAGAAAGGAAAACCAGAAAACTTTCAATACAGAAAGCACAATTACGTGAACTAGTATAAAAAATGAATTAAACTAGGAAAGAACCAAATAATGGCACTAAAATCTATGATTTTAAAGTCCCCTTAAACTGGTAAACATTCCAAGTTTGCATACCAATTGATAACCAAATAATAGCATAAAAATCTATATTTTCAACGCT
Source organism: Dalechampia spathulata (assembly GCA_948192965.1). Classification (NCBI taxonomy): domain Eukaryota; kingdom Viridiplantae; phylum Streptophyta; class Magnoliopsida; order Malpighiales; family Euphorbiaceae; genus Dalechampia; species Dalechampia spathulata. The sequence goes on from CANYBF010506282.1 coordinate 19,100, forward strand.
CACACCAATTGATGAAACATATCCCTGGACAATCCTTATCTATGAGCTAATCTTTAGAAGAAATATAAAAAGTATAAATTAATCTTATATCTAAATTCTTTGATAAAATGTTTATTGATTTCAACATGTTTCATGCGATCACGTTTAGTTGGATTATGAGTTATAATTAATTTGTTATCATAGTAAAACTCCATATGACTTTAAGATTACTTAAGATCATTTTGAGTCATAAATGCTCAAATATTTAAATTCAATCCTTTGAATCTATTTCAACACTAGATATGATAAACACTCCATGTTATCATATTACCTTCTAAGAGATACAATATTGAGAAGTATACTTTCTATCAATAAGGAACTAGCATAATCAATGTTTGTATAGCACTTTAGAGTTATTTTATTTTTATCTTTCTTGAACATAACTTATAATCATCATAAGTGTCTACTAACATCACTTAAAAATAAATCGACATCCAATTAAGCTAAATATGTTAAGAGACAAGCTAAATCACAATTAAAATGACATTAATTGAGAAATAAAGCAAAATAATGATGATTTAATAGCAAAATCAACAAATTGATCATGGGAAATAGATTGGAAGGCTCTAACATCATTCAAGGGTTTTTGACCTATATGTGCCACCTAATGTATGTGCATTGGGATGTGCACCATAGGTTAAACAATCATCATTTGGGAGCATATTAGATTTTCTTGAGAAAAGGCTACCCATCATGTATATATTTTCAAAAAATGTGCAACATATAGCATTATATGCTCCGCATATCAAAAAATGCATGCTATGTGCTTCACCTTCCATAAGTAAAATGTAATGTGCTCTGCATGTTCAGAACACTCAAGGAACGCTCAACGGCATGTATGCAAATCAGGATTGACATCGGGGATTTGTACCAAGCTGAATCGATGAAAATTCAAAATTGCAGCATGCAGGTGAAAAGTCAGGATCAACAGTTTGCCCCTTGATTAGGATCACTTTTAGGCTTGTAAATGCTCATGTTGAGGCTTGCAGAATGCTCATACTGAGGCTTGCAGAATGCTTGTGCTGAGACTTACGAGAGCATGTTACACCTGGTGTAACATGCTCTCGTAGCATAATTAATAGCCTCATAAGTAAGGAAATCATTAATTACACTATAAGGGATGCATAGAAAATTTTTGCAATATAACGCTTGTTTATTATCATTATGCTACAATATGAACATTTTATTGATTTGTATTCATGTATCATCATCATATCAGACTCGTAAAATATAAGGATAATATAAACATACACATCATAAAATATGTAATTAAGTAGTATTACCAAATGAGTAACTGTATATGCTACATAACAAGAATTACATCTCAGAGTATAATACAAAAGTTTAGACTATTTTTAAGATAGAAAATTTTGAAATTCTCAACCTTCGTTAACTACCGATCAACTAATCCTGACGTTCCTTAAGTGACCTAGATCCTACGTTCATCGAATGACAAATGCTGAGTATATAACTCAGTACTGCTGTAAAAATATATACAAGGCATATTTTAATACAATAATGACTTCCAATATCAAATCACGATTAACATTTATGAGACAATGTATTGATATCACATTGCATCAATAAACATCATACTTCATCAATAATGAATATTTGGTATTGATAGTATAAGAAGAAATATCATTTGGAGCCTTTTTGTAACTTTCCCTGCATCATTTATCATATAGCAATAACATCGTACACATATATGTATGGATATTTACATCATACATTAGCCATCGTCAACCTCTGTATTGATATCTTATATGAATGATGATATATGCCTTTGAGAATGCATTCATGATTTGCACTCTCCCTCTGATTCTTTTATAATTTTTCATCTCTTTCTGTAATATTATGCATAATTTTAATTCGTACTAGATCCCTCTATGTATTGGTACTCATCTCCTGTAGGAGGAAATGTAATTGTAAATTGTATGGTTCAATGAACCCATATTTTTAATTCCAATCAAGAATGTTGCTATATGATTCCACTGAGGGGATTCCAATCAAGAATGTTGATCCAGTACACTTCTATTTCATTTTGTATCGTATTATCACTCTTTCTTTTTTTTCCACCTTATAACCACTTTATGAAATGCCATGAATATGTCTTTGTGCTTGAATGACTCATGATATAATATGCAAATGATGCATTCATGATTGTATGTGATGTACATCATGAGATATCAATGACCATTCATACTCATTTTATGTATATCATAAGCATTCTAATATAAATAGGTTAATTCAAGACCCTAAGAATGATCATGAACGCACAAACCTGTCATCGGTTTACCCTTATTGAGTACTTGGCTAGAAGTGTTGGCTTTGTTGTTTGAACCTGTAACATTTCCATTCCATGTACACTTAGTATAACCATTTACATTTTCATTCAACTTTCATCCAAAATGATCATTCAAGTACCATTCCACATCTTTCTAGACCATAATATTTCATGTAGATGCATATTGGCGTGTAAATATCACATTTAAAATGGACATATATTCATAAGAAGCATTTATGCATCATTTCATATCTTAGCATTCCACATTTTGCATTTAAGGGTAAATTCCTACATAAATCATACATTCATATATTGATATGCAAGTCATGTATTTGGAATAGACATATTTATACAAGGCTTAGTATGGCATGAAGAAGTATGTAATATTAACTTGTTTCTATACCTTTGAGTGTATATCTGTCGCACCCTAATTTTGGACCGTCTTGACTCGGATCAAATCCGGGATGATTCAGGACCATTTCGGGTTGGTCTTAGACCACTCCGGGTTGATTCGGATCATTCCGGGCCGTTCTGGGCCAATCTTGGCCCATTTTGGGGGTGTCACACGCCGCATATGTTTCTGGACCCGCCGCATATGTACAAACATACGCGATCGCGTATGTTTGTGACACGCCGCATATGTTAGGATACGCGATCGCGTATGTCTCTAGGGCAGATTTTTTTAAAAGCTTTGGAACTCCATTC
>CANYBF010506489.1:0-10193 GCA_948192965.1 Dalechampia spathulata
GCACTAAATTATTATCACTTTATTTCTAAGAAAACTTTTTAAATTTTTACTCGCCTATATCGTCAATATTTAATTTTAACGTCAAAAATAATTTTTATTCTAAAATTTTCAAAATTCACATATGCCTAGATAAAGTTAACGTGTGCACAAAAGTCAAAACCGTTTATTAAAATTCATAGTATATAACTCCGAAACGAAGTTTGAGTACCGTTTTCCATCAAGTTAGGGGTTTGCGTCGGAAAATGAAATACCCCTTTTTTAAGCTTAACGCGCATTTCTAATTATCATACTCACTATTCCATACCATAATCACATTATTATCATAGAAGTTTCATATAACATGAATTTTTAAATGCACAGAAGTTCACATAATGCAGGATGTGACAAATTCATTACATCAAGTTATAAAATAAGTCATATTAATTCATATTTGTATAAGATTAATTTCCTCTCTTATTCAGAATAATGTTGCTCTTAAATCATTGATGTTATCATGTGATATCTGAACGGATTTGAATTTAGGGCATAAAAAGCCTAATTCGTTTACTTGCTCACGTAAGACATTTGCTTGTTGAACACGAAATGAATACTCTCATACCATCATTGTATGAATAAAATTATCATTATGCTTTACTAGATTCAAATAATAATGAAATTCATCTTCAAGTGCCCAATGTCACCCTATAACATGAAATATATTTATAGGTGTATATGTTGTCATTTTTTACCTATTAAGATAAACCATATATATGAACATTAAGTTAGTAAATTAATAATTTAAAAATGTAAAACAACAACATACATTAAATAATAATTAAGAATTATAATAAATTGATATAAATAACAAGGAAGAGATTTATTTAAAATTTAAACTCAATATTTTACACTTTATGAAATGATTATACTATGATTTGGACATTTATTTTTGTTATGCCTAACTTGCTTACAAATACTACATTTATAACTATTATTCCCCTTTTTAACAAAATCCATTTCATTCTGAATATGAATAAACTTTGATCTTCTTTTGGTCCTTTTCATCTCTATACTTGGAATAATAATAGGTCTAATATATTTTGACCAATAAGCTTCATGAGATAGAGAATTGAAAAATATGTTGTAATATTGAATGACAACTGATAATTTATAGCAATAATCAACATATTACCAGAAATCAATATGAACTTGTTTACAGTAACGATGACAAGTTATCAAGGCATTTTTATTGCCTTAAACTTTCCACCTTCATACATTTTACCTAAGAGATTAACATTTTGTGTGTTCCCTCTTTCCTGCTTATATGATTATAAGTAGTCTTTACTTAAAATATTTCGGTTCTATTATCCTATCTTATAACTTGGTAGCCATTTGCCTTTTGCTCTCTTTTATTCATGACTATATGACAATAATGTATGCATCATTGACCAACAACTATTCATTGGCATATTTACCATGTCTAACATCAAATTACTTCACCAATCATTATAGGTCTTTACATTATGATCATTATTAGCCCTCTTTTCATCATTAAACTCCATCTTTAAGCTTTTACCATAATTCCCAAATATGTCATCACTCTTTACATCATCTGAAGTACATCAAATTACATTTTTATAACACCCTAATCAATACTTTCTCCCTTCATCATTCATACCTTCTTATACTTTATAATTTGATCTCAATGTTACTACACCTATTGAAGATTTTGATGTTATTAATAAGGGTTCATCATCACATAATCAAAAAGAGGAAGTTTCTCAAAGGCAACAACCACGATGAAATAGACAACAACCTCAATGAAATAGACAGCAACCTTAATGTGGAACTGATAATCATTTAGGATTTCATGAATGTACTTAACTAATACAAGTTTCTTTTTCTACATGATTATAATGCACTCTTTGTTCTTTTTCTTTTTATAATTTTTTTCATTTTAAATTTTATTCATATTACAGTATCAAAATATAATTAAAATTTTCTTATCATAATATCATTACTAAAAATTATATTCACATATTATTAAAAAAAAGTCAACTGCTTAAAAATATTAATAATTAATAATAACATAATTAATAATTGCAAAAGAGTTTTTAATTAATAAGTGATCAATATATTTTTACATAATAGTTACATAACTAAATATTCTAAATCATTTATTTTTTGTTTAAAAAATATTAATTCTAAAATGATTCATATATATTTCTATATAAGTTACAAAAATTACTTAATTTTAAAATTTTTTATTTTATTATTTTCATTTATAGAAAGAATAAAGTACTTTCAATTTCCTTCAATACAAATATGTAATTTATAATTGTCAATATCTTTCAACAAAAAAATTCATTTATTTTTTCTATAAATTATTAAAATGATCAATTCATTTTTTACAATTATTAATAGATTTTTTTAATATATAAATTACTTGCTAACAATTTACTTTACTTTATTATTAATATTTAAATAAATATCCATTATAAAATATTATTATTTTCATTCACTACATTATGACATTTATAATTATTAACATATTTTACTATGAGATTAATACATTATGAATATATTTTTCCATTAATTTAATAAATTATTTACTTAATTTATTAATTTACTCAATTGTTGTAATCTCAAAATTATTGACCAATTCAACATTTCACTCCAAAAATATTAAAACTACTATATTATTTATAAATACTACTTTTATCTTCTTCCATTCATTAATTTCTTTGTTACTATTATAAACAAATTCTTTCTTCTTTTATCATTTTAAATCATTTATAAATTAATTGCATCGCAGTTTAAATACTTTTTTCAAACAATTCTTGTCAATAATTACCTAATTATTATATACGTCCAAATTTTACTAAAATCAATTGTACCATTATCGATTATAGTTCAAGCTAGATCATATTGCTTCGTAGTTTATGCAACTAAAATCAACTATCACATTATTGATTTCTTTGCAACTAAAATCAACTATCATTTTGATTATTGATTCGGTGATATCAAGTGTTAAAAACTCAACAAGATTGAATTTAAAGTTGAATTATAATCAAATTATAAGTTGTCAAATTAATTATTTCAATATATCCAAAATAATAAATTAGTTTACGTTAAAATTAAAAATAAATTTATCAAAACATTTTGAAATTATTTATTTATTAAAACATAATTGAAGTTCATAAACTTTAACTTTATATATCCTAGTTAAAAAAACTTAAGAATTTGTATACAAAATTAAATAAAAACGTCTTAATGGGAAAATTATATAAAATTTGATAAAAATCAAATATTTCAACTCCTTTTATTTCTTTTACGCATTTATAATTGAAACATATTTTTCTCCTTTTAATTTGGTTCATGTGTTTTAGGACTAAAAAAAAAATGTGTTTTATAAAGTAATTTTATAAAGTAATGTAATTTAATAAATATTTCCCAAAATAATATTCTTTTTCCAAAATAAAATTATGTTTTAATTGTCATTTTATCCTCAAGAAAAAGAATTTTAACAAATAATTTCAAAATCAAAATTTTTCACTTTTAATTTGGTTTAGTTTCAACAAACATATAATTAGGGATCTGTTAAATTCCTAGGAATAGTAAAATTAATACTATTCAAATTAAAATTTATGAAAATAAGTTTGAATGGATGGTCATACCAAGGGTATAAACTTTAATAATCCAACTGGGTTAACTTCATTTGAAAATATTCAAATAAAAGTAAACCAACTCCTAGAAAGATTTCATTCATAAGAAATACTAGGTGATTCACCAGAGGAAAGAAATGCTTTAGCAAGTGAAATAATAAGACTAGTGAATAAGTAATTTAGCTTAAGACTTTAGAAAGTGTTAGGACTAATAGATGAAGCTCAATTGCATATAAATGACAGAACTTTCAATAAACTTCTATTTATGAAGAAAGCCATGTAGAATCCTAATTATCCTTATAGGACCAAAGAAGAATTGACTCCTAAGGATAATCATCTTAGGCCTATAGTAAGCCCAATAGCTTTCCTTATTCTTGATTATAAAAACATGCATAAAAAAGAATTGACAAATGGATAATAATGATTAGATTCATAATTAAGTTAGGTTCGTATAACTTTACTGGTGCTTATAATTTGTGTAAAGCCATAATGGTCAGCAATGCTCATAAACACTAGGAATTACTGATAACTTATACTTTTATCAAAGATAAGATTGAAAAAGAAGTAATAATTGATGGTATGATAGCTATAGTTGTAGACGCCTTGAAAAGAAAATTTTATGTTTTCTTCTTATCAACTGAGTCATTAGAAAAAAATCATTAATGGCTTTAATGAAACTATAAATCTATGACATGTTTTATTTTGATAATTTTGCTTGTGAATTCCAAAGGTATTATTATAATCTTGACTTGACTTCTCAAAATTACATATCAAAATTATTCTTTGCTAAATAGCTTGAATTTTGCCTGAAGCAGTGAAAATAGCTTTTCAACTTCTTATAAATGAAGACAAGGTGGTAGATGGTCTAGATAGACGAATTCAAGTAATTAGGTATGTCATGAGAAACGTATGGATTAAACTCCAAGTAAGGCAATATGCAAAGCATCTTCCTTATTTGAATAAGAGTTATTATTCTTAGGTTGAGTATGTTCCTAATAGATATGCTTATTCTTCAGGATTAGAACAAAGACCTAGGATATGGTATTCTTTTAAGAAATTTTTTTTAAAGGTTATAAGAAGAGAAGAATATCGAGAAAAGATAGAGAGGTTAGAAAAAACTCTAGTAAACTCTCTAGGTTTATCAAGAGTAGAACCAACTTTAGGGATAAAGAAATGATAGAAGCCTTTGAGAAAAAGAATATGGAAGAGGACCTAAGTGTCATAAAAGAAAACATTTAAGCAACTATTCTTATTGTTGGATATGTATTATTAAAAATCATAAAGCTAATACTTGCTTATATGAAAACAAAAGGAAAGAAAATCTTTAAAGAATTTTCTTTAAGGATAAGAGTCTAGCTTATGAACCAATAAATGAGGAAGATTTATCTAACATAGACTTTGAAATAGATTCAATCTATGAAGTGGTTTTTAAATATGAAACTAACAATAATGAATTTAATTTATGCATAACACAACTATTCATGATGACCTCAAAAGAAGCTACCATAAATGAAGAGCTAATCTTATTGGATAATGCTCTGGTACATGAAGAATGCTTTCAATACGAGGATCCATCTAAAAGTTATTTGGAATGGAAACTACCCAAGGTAGATATTAATGCTATTTATAACAGATTTAGATTTAACTTTAAATTTATTATAGATGTCTCTTAAAGTAAGTCTACGACTCAGGTTTCTAGCATTGAGTTAGAAACATTAGATATTCCCCGTTGGATATCCCCTTTATTAATCTCATTAAAATTAAAGAGATGACTAATAAGACTAAAGGAGACTACAAGTATATTCATGTAGATCTAGTCCAAGTAGGATTGGTTATTTTATTTAACCTCCCAGTGAATAGTCATATGATAATAACTATCTTATATAAGAGACGAAAAGAATTCAAAGATCTGCTAATATTAATAGTACAAACCAATCTTGTAAATGATCTTGTTTGGTTTCAAAGCTATTTTAACTATCTTATGGCTTTGAGCAATAAAAATTTGGGTAACTCTTTGACTTTGAGAAAAAAGTCCAATAAGATAAATAAAATGAGTTCTCAAGCTAAATACTTAGCATATCATATTAGGATTATCATCAAACTTATCAATTCCATGAATCTTAGATTGAGGAACATTTATAAAGTAATATAATTATTCAAGGAAGGTTCAAACAACTACAAATAATTCCATAGGAAAGAAATCAATCCTATAAAGTTTAGTTGGCTAAAAAGTTAGGTTCTCACTAAATTAGCTGAATCTTTTAGATTGATAGGATCTTCTCAAATCATATAGAAGGGTAAGAATATTATCCTTAGCTTAGAAGAACCCCATAAAAGATTTAAGAATATTTAACCCTCAGTTTAAGAGGTCATTTTCAAGAAGTTCATCTTTAAGATATGATTCACTTTAGAAGTTTATCCATAGATCAACTTCCTAGAAGGTTAATTGACATACCTAGGAGAATTATGTCTAACACATCTTCTAAGAAAGTCATAAAGAACCATTTGTAAAAAGACCTAAGCAACATCCAAAAGAAATTCCTAGAATACAAGAAGAGGATGGTTAGTCATTTGTCAATACATTGATATTTGTAGATGATGATGATGACTAGGAAAATATTAGAGCATTGAGATAAACACCCATAATTCTTAAGGTTATAAGGGAAATATAAAAGATTTCTTAATAATGTTCTATTTCTTTAAGGAAGTCTGAAAAATGGTATTCCTTATTCCAATGGCATCCTAAAAAGTTTTTAGCCTTAAGGAAATAAATCTTAGCACCTACATTAAGGTAACATTTAATTTTTAGGTTATTATGATTATTCTTTGGATGCATTAATTATATAAGAGCAACAATCAATATTACAAGGTCAAACACATTACTAATGAATGATAGCATCAATTGGTAGAACCTATGGTACTAAGAATGATAGCTGAAAAGGTAGATGTGGTTACCCATTATGAAAGTAAGGTACCAGAATAATAAGTTGTGTCTAATTCACCAATAATGCAATTTTAGCTTTGTTGACACTGGATTTTTACCTTCATGCGCGTGTAACTTTTGGTTTTTCTCAAAATAGCTTGGTATAGTACTTCATTTTCAAATCTAAGTTGCATGCATACTTTTTATGATGCCATAATTCATTTGGGTATATGACACATCTGCCATTTTGCTCATATAAGGTGGTGCATAAAGTTGGTATTTTTGTACACGTGTGCTACAACTTATTTCCTTATCTATGTAGCTTGACATAAGTTCCTGTTTTTGAAACCGAGTTACACACATAAGTTTCATAGCCTTATGAGTCATTTGGGCATGCGGTGTATCTACCGTTTAACTTATTTAAGCTAGTGTATGAAGTGGGTTTTCAACTACATGTGTAGCATATAGTTGATTTTCCAATTATGTAAGTATCACATATCACTATATGCATAGCATATAGTTGGAAAAACATATTGTTGACCCTGACTTTTCACCCTTGTGCGATCTCGGGTTTTTATCGATTCGGCTCGGTATCAGTCCTCGAAATCGATCCCGATAGTGCATATAGGCCTCTCTGGCTCCCTCTGAATGCTCTGGTGTACAGAGTACATTTCAGGTAGTGGGGCCCACCACGATGCTTAGCGGGGTTTGCTGCCCTTGTCAACCTCCTCTGAGCATTCTAAGCATTCTAAGAAAAATGCTTAGTGAGACTCACGTGTCAGTGGGGCCCACATGCGAAACCTGGTGGGGCCTATATAAATAAAACATGATAATGTCCTGCAACGTCAAAAGATGCTTATTTGGCATACAGGACACCTAGAATGCATAATATTGCGTTTTAGCCACTCGATACTATTTGCCCGAAATAATGCACTGGCAAAGCCCATTGCCTCTATCAACTATTCTGAGTGTTCTATGCACACAGAACGCATTCCGCTCATGCCTGTGTGAGGCAGAGTACTTGGCATACCGAATGCCACATTCCGGGTACATATCATTGTGAACCCGAGTTAGGGCACTGGTGGGGCCCACCACATCTGTTTGCCCATTTTGAGTATTTTGTATGCCCAGAACACATTCTACTCCTACCTACATGAGGCAGAGTGCATGGCATGCCAAATGCCGCATTCTAGGCATATAACATTATAGGCCCGAAATAGGCCCATTAATGGGACCTACCACTCGGGGCTGAATTTGGCAAAACTCCAAACTGTAAAATGCCTTAAAATGTTGAGTGCATCTTCGATGACATATGACATGCATTACATTTTAATCATACGGGCCTGTGCGCATTGCTTGAAAATGCAACATGCGTAGCACATTGCATAATGCGCTACGCATATTATAAAATAAGACGTTTGGTGGGACCCACTTTTTGGGACCAAATCTAACGTGCTCTGCATAGCACAATGTCTTATTATGTTAAATAATGCTTATTTGACATGAGAAATGCATTACATTTCACCTATACGAGGTAGAAAATGCATGAATAGAGTACATGGCACTATGCACACTATTTGGCAAAAAAAAAAAAGACGTTTGGTGGGGGCCACTTTCCGGACCAAATTCGAAAAACTTTTCTTCACAAGAATGTCTTAGTATGTCAAATGATGCTTATTTGACATATTGCTCACATTACATTTCGCTCGTATGAGGCGGAGCGCATTGTAATGTGCATAGCGCTTTGCACAATGCGCTACGCACCTTACAAAAAAAGACGTTTGGTCGGGAGCCCTCCCGAGACCAAAACTAAAGTGAGCCATATCACACAATGTCATAGAACATAAAATGATGCTCCTAGGGCATGGGGCGTACATCCCGATGCAACCCCAATGGGCCCCACGCGATGGGTCAACATACAATGTGCTGTGCACATTGCACAATGTGTGGCGCACATTGGCAATGTATGGTGCACATTGGCAATGTGTGGTGCACATTGTCTTATTTATGGCACACATTCTTTTAAAATTTTCAAATCTGGACAGAAAATTACAATTTTGCCAAACCCCAATTTAGCTCCATAAATATAGAGCTAAGGGTCATCTGAAGGGGATCCAAAATTTGCTCTTGAGTAAGGGAAAACTATGCCAAAATTCCTTCAAAATTAATTAAACACATAATTAATTAAATTGGTAGGATTTAGAGACCAAACAAGCACTAGTTAGGTCCCTAAAAACGTTTGGAAGCAAGATCAAGGAGAAAAACCAACTACCTTAAGGTAATTTCTTCATTTTCTTCCATTTTATTTGGATTTTTGCTTAATCTCCAATTTTTACCTTGATCTCTTGATTTTTGGCTTCAATCCTGAGTTTTTATGGGTTGCTCATGCCGTTGAGTACCCAAAAACACTGATTTTCGGCTTTGATTTGCCTAGATCCGAGCCGGAATTCACGTTTTTCTTGAAAACCTTCTCTTTTCCTCTATTTTTCAAAGAATATGCACCATATATTCATGAATGTGTGCCACATATTTCCAATGTGTGGTGCACATTCCTCTATGTGCTGCACACATTGGTCAAAATTTTTTCCAGAAAATGTAATTTTTCTCGATTTTCACTTCTGATCTGACAAATCTAGCTATATTAGGGGCTTTCCCATGCCTCTAGTGTACTGGATCTGTCATAAATCTTCCAGATCTAAACTAATTTTAACTTTGAAATTAATATTTTCCAAATTAGATGCCTATCTGCAAGCCAAAATGCATTTTTGGCTTCGATCTGCCTAGATCTGAGCCGGATCTGGAGTTTTCAGCTGAAAAACTTCATTTTTCTCAAACTTTTCATGAATGTGTGCCATACTTTGTCAATGTGTGGTGCACATTGTTTCAAAATTTTCCAGAAATTCAAAATTCACCTCTGATTTCACTCATTTTCGCTTCAGATCTGACGTTTTCAGTGACATTAATGGCTTTTCTATAGTCTTATTGTTCTAGATCTATCAAATATTTTCCAAATCTAATTAATTTTAGCCTCAAAATTAATTATCCAATTTAATTGCATAATTAAATGTTTGGATTGTAATTAGGAGGCCGATTCGTGCTCAAATAAGGTACTGTCCTTCATTAAAGTTGCTGTATTTAATATGTAGATCGAGTTTATACTGATAAATTTGATTTTCTTGTAGATTTAGCATCAATGTGCGCAGCACATTGCCTATATGCTACGCACATTGCATAACATGCGGTGCACATTCCTCGCATTTTTCCAGAAAAATACAATTTTTCATCCATTTTCAAACGTATTTTGATTTCTCCAGTAGTATTTGATGCTTTACAGTGGCTCAAGTACACTGGATCTACCATAAAATAATTACATTTAATTAATTTTAGCCTCAAAATTAATTTTTAATGATCAAATACCTATTTGGTTCGTATAAAATGTGATTTTTGAAAGGATTGGATTTAAATTGGTTGAGTGGCTATTTCCAATAATTTTTATGTGATGTTAGCCCTCCCATTTAATTTTCCATGATCAAATAAAAATAATTTTGCCTAAAATTATTTTTTATGAAAATGAATTTTCACGATCCAACTCGTATAAATTCATAAGATTATTGCCAAATAATTAACCA
>CANYBF010506506.1:0-17242 GCA_948192965.1 Dalechampia spathulata
CATGAATTAATACGAGCTGGATCGTGAAAATTCATTTTAATAAAAATAATTTTAGGCAAAATTATTTTATTTGATCATGGAAAAATTAATTGGGAGTGCTAACATCACTTGGAATAATTTGGAGATAGCCCCTCAACCAATTAAAATCCAATCATTTGAAAAATTGTATTTTATACGAACCAAAATAGCATATGATCGTTAAAATTAATTTTGAGGCCAAATTAGTTAAATATAATTATTTTATGATGAATCCAGTATATTTGAGCAACTGTAAAGCATCAAATACTGCTGGAAAAAATCAAAATACATCAAAATACGGTAAAAATATGATTTTTCTGAAAATTTTCCAAGGAATATGCGCCACGCATCAGGCGATGTGCGCCACACATAGGAAAAGCTATGTGTGGCGAACATCAGAGGCCAATCTGCACGAAAAGTAAATCTGTTAGTACAGAAATGATCTACAGACAAAAATATGCAACTTTAATGAAGATAATACCTCATTTTGAGCACGAATCGGCCTTCGGTTTAGCAAACCAAATAATTAATTAGGCAATTAATTGAAATAAATCATTTTAAAGCTAAAATCAATTAGAGCTAGACAATATTTGACAGATCCAGAACCCCAATTGCATAGAAAAGCTACTGGAGTTGCCAGGAAAATCATATCAGAAAGCGGTTTAGGCGAAAACCAGGTTTTTCTATGAAAACCGAGATCTATATGCGCTGCACATAGGCAAATGTGTGCCACACATTGGCTGTGTGTGGTGCACATGGGCATATGTGTGGTGCACATAGCAGAGAAAATAGAGGAAAAATTAATAATTTTTTAGCAGAAACGCTAGATCCGACCCCGATCTAGGTAGATCGGACCCGAAAATGGGTTTTTGCTTTGTGGATTTGCATCCAACACATGCAAATAATTTTAAAATTAAAATTATCATAGATCCAACAAATATAAGGCAGATCCAGAACACTTGAGGCATGGAGAGGCCTCAAATGTTGCTGGAATAACCAGATCGGGCGAGAAAACAGACCAAAACGGGAGAAAAATGGCATTTTCTGGAAATTTTTGGGGCTATGTGCGCAGCACATGGCCTTTTGTGTACCACACATAGGCTGTGTGTGGTGTGCATGAGGTGATGTACGCAGCACATCCCTTGCAGAATAGTGACAGAATCAAGAAAATTGAAGAAAAGAGGAAAATTTACCTTATTCCAGCAGCTTTTCTTCCTTGATCTAGCTTCCTTCCGCGTTAAGGGAGCCTAACTAAGCCAATTTTATCTCTAAATCCTAAGGATTTAATGAATTAAGTGTTTAATTAATTTTGGAGAAATTTTGGCAGAGTTTTAGGTTACTTCTAGAGCAAATTCGGGGTCCTTTGGCAGAACCCCAAGCTCTATATTTATAGAGCAAAAATCGGGTGTGGCAATTTTGTAATTATCACCCAGATTTGAAAAATTCAAAGACAATGTGTGCCATACATCATGTGATGTGCATAAAGTTTGTAGAACAAATTTTTCTTAATTCGGTCCCGAGAAGGCTCCCGACCAAACGTCTTTTCTATGCAATGTGCGGTGCACATCGTATTTTTACCCTATGCACGCTGGCTCATACGGGTAAAACCAGATGTGTGCTATATGTCAACTGAAGTGTAATCAACATTCTGAGAAACTTTTCAGTTATAAGTTTTCTCAAATTCAGCTTCGAACATCGAGTTTCGGCTAATGGGCCCATTTTAGGGTTTACGACCCTATTTCAGCCCAAAATGGCATTCGGTGTGCCAGAAGGTTGTGTTTTGCGTAGGCATCAGTAAAAAATGTGTTCTGTATACATAAAACATTCAAAATAGGCCAAGTTGGGTGGTGGACCCAGTTTGGGTACTATTCATGATGAATAGTTCCTTGGTGGGCCCCACAACGTAAAATGGCCTAGAAAGTGGCAAATAGCATGCCAAGCGCTTTGCCTTGAGTAAGGTAGCAAACGAGATGTGTTCTATGTGAAAAGAACACTCAGAACAGATTATAGTGGGTAGCGGGTCCCATTAGTGCTTGGCGGGCCACACAGCACTGTGAGCCCAGAAATGTGGCATTCGGGATGTCACGGGGTGTGCCTTGCGTAAGGCAGCAGTGAAATGTATTATGTAAGTATAGAATACACAGAATAGGCTAATAGGGAAAGCAGGCCCTGCCTGTATACTATTCATAATGAATAGTGACCTAGGTTCAAAATGCAATACTTTGCATTCTGTGTATCTTACCATGCGTAGGCAGGCGTGAGATGTATTCTGTAAGTATAGAATACATAGAATAGGCTAATAGAGGCAGTGGGCCCAACTAATATCCTAGGTGGGCCCCATAGCGTAATGGTCCCAGAAGATGGCATTTGCAATGCCAAGTGTTGTGCCTTCCGTAAGGCAACTAGAAAATGTATTCTATAAGTACAGAATACACAGAATAGGTTATCAGGGGCTGCAGGCCCCGCCATCTCCTGGTGGGCCCCTACCTATGCACTATTCATAGTGAATAGTGCCAAATACACTAAATGTGATATTTTGCATTTCAAGTGGTTTATCTCGCGCAGGCAATCAATGAAGTGTGTTATGTATGTACAGAACACTCAGAATAAGTGGCGGGTCCTGCCAAGCGCCATGGTGGGCCCTACCAATTATGAGGTGTTCTGTGCACCAGAATACACAAAAGAAGACATAGAGGCCTATATGCATAATCAGGGTTGATATCAGGGACTAATACCGAGCCGAATCAACAGAAACCCGAAATTGCATGAGTGTGAAAAGTCAGGGTCAACAGGCAGTCAACTCCATGATCATGGAGTTGGGTCCATGCAGAAGAAGAGGGAAAGCGAGCAAGGACTGGGTAAGTATATACTTCCCATTCCATTTTTGTAAAGGCTAATAAAATCAAAAGTATAAAAAAATTTACTGTATTTGTGGAAAAATTAAAAAAACTAAGCATTAATGTGACGTTTACTGAGATGATACAAGACATACCTAAATATGCTAAATTTTTAAATGAAATCATGGCACATAAATACACAATTGATGACACACAATTGGTGTCACTAACTGAAAATTGTAGCTCAGCTCAATCATCTCTAGTAAAATTCCATCTAACCTACAAGATTCTGAAAGCTTTACTATTCCATATAAAGTAGGAAATTTACTATTTAACAAATGTTTGTGCAATTTGGGCGCAAGTATCAACTTGATGCCATATACCGTTTTTCAGAAGCTAGGTCTTGGAGATATCAAACCTACTTCCATGGTAATTCAACTTGCAGAGCAGTTGGCGAAGAAACCATTTGGTATTGTCAAGGATGTCTTGGTAAAAGTGGATAAATTCATCATTCTAGGAGATTTTATGGTACTGGATTACAATGAGGATGTCAGTTGCCCCCTGATTTTAGGATGACCTTTCCTTAACACAGGGTGAGCATTAGTAGATGTGCATGAAGGGAAACTCATCCTTTGAATTGGTGAAGAATGAATAGAATTCTGTATGAAGAAAGCAATGAAGCAGCCGATGGAAGGTAAGTCATGTATGAAAGTAGATGTAATTGATGAATGTGTGTCTGCTGTAATAGATGAGGAACCAAAATATGTCACAATTGATCAAGAACAGAAGGAAATAGGTAAGCAAGGTGTTGAAACACCTAAAACAGAACTATTGGTAAGGAATTCTAACCCTACTCCTCTTTCAATTGAAAAACCACCTATTTTAGAACTGAAAATCCCACTGAAGCACTTGAGGTATGCTTTCTTAAGTATCAATGAAACCTTACCAATCATTATATCTAATAAGCTAACTTTGGCACAGGAGGATAAGCTGCTTAAAATGGAGCAGAAGCACATCCGGGCTTTAGGCTAGTAGCTATCTGACATTAAGGGAATCATCCCTGACATGGTTATGCATAAGATACATTTGGATGAACGGAGACTCAATCCCAATATGAAAGATGTTATGAAAAAAAAGGTGATTAAGCTACTAGATGCAGGTATTATCTATCAAATTTTTGATAATGAATAGGTGAGTCTTGTCCAATGTGTACCTAAAAAGGGAGGCATGATTGTTATTGAGAACGAGAAGAAGGAATTACTGTCAACTACGACACTAAATGGCTGGAGAGTGTGTATTGAGTATAGGAAGTTGAATTCTGCTATTATGAAAGATCATTTTCCTTTACCTTCTATTGATCAAATGATTGAGAAAATAGTAGGTCATTCTTTCTATTGCTTTTTAGATTGTTATTTTGGCTATAATCAAATTTTCATTTTCCCACAAGACTAAGAGAAAACAACCTTTACATATCCCTATGGTATACTTGCCTATAGACATATGCCTTTTGGTTTATGTAATGCGCCTACTACATTTCAAAGGTATGTGATTGCTATATTTGCTAACATGATTGAAGTTTATGGAAATTTTTATGGATGACTTTTCAGTGTTTGGAGACTCTTTCGAGTCATGTTTGCAAAATTTGGAAAAAGTCTTGAAATGCTATGAGGAAACCAACTTGGTGTTGAATTGGGAAAAATGTCATTTCATGGTAGATGAAAGAATTGTACTAGGCCATAAAATTTCCAAGGAAGGTATTGAGGTGGACAGAGCCAAAATTGAGGTAATATCTAATCTACCACCTCCAAAGAACATGAAAGGTATACATGGTTTCCTTGGACATGTAGAATTTTATCATCGTTTTATCAAAATTATTTATGTTATTACTAGACCCTTGATGAGCTTGTTGGTCAAAGATGTTTTGTTTGATTTCAATGATAAGTGCTTAAATGCTTTTAACACTTTGAAGAATGCATTAACCATAGCACCAGTTTAACTTCACCATATTGGTCCTTACCCTTTGAGATTATGTATGATGCTAGTGACTTTGCTATAGGGTGTGTGTTGGGGCAAAGAAAAGACAAGAAATTGCATGCTATTTACCATGCTAGCAGAAATTTTACAGAACCATAATTGAATTACACCACAACTAAAAAGGAACTCTTAACAGTGGCGTTTGCATGTGATAAATTTAGAGCTTATCTATTAGGATCCAAGGTCATTATTTTTACTAATCGTATTACTTTGAGGTATTTGTTTGCTAAGAAAGAAGCAAAACTAAGGTTAATCAGATGGGTGTTGCTATTACAAGTGTTCAACATTGAGATCAGGGATAAGAAGGGAGCTGACAATGCAGTTGTGGATCATCTTTCGTGATTGGAGAAGGATAGTGATGATGATGAAGGGAATGAACCCATCAAAGAAGAGTTCCTAGATGAGTCTGTGTTTATGGAACAAAAAAGGGAATTCCTTGGTATACAAACATGGATAACTTTCTAGCTTGCGGTATAGTTCCTTCTAGTGTTTCATATCAATAGCAGAATAGATTCTTTCCAAGCACTAAGTATTATCAGTGGGAGGAACCATACTTATTTTGCCAATGTGCTGATGGCTTGATAAGGAGATATGTTCCTGAAGAGGAAATAATACATATACTAACTCATTCTTATGATTCATCTTATGTAGGGCATTACAGTGCAAATAAGATAACTAGCCGAGTGTTGGAATGCAGATTCTATTAGCTAACAATATTCAAGGATGCAAGGGATTATGTACTTCATTGTGGAAAGTGCCAAAGAATCGGGAATATTTTCAGGCATGATGAGATGCCTTAATCTTTAATTTTAGAGGTTGAAATCTTTGATGTATAGGGAGTGGATTTCATGGGACCATTTCTCACATTTATAAGAAACAAGTACATATTAGTGGGAGTCAATTACATCTCAAAATGGGCAAAAGCAATTACTAGTCCTACCAATGATGGTAGAGTGGTCAGCAAATTCATAAAGAAGCCGTTTGCTAGATTTGGAGTCCCACAAACACTCATTAGTGATAAAGGAGCGCATTTATGTAATGAAAAATTTGAGGCCCTACTTAAGAGGTACAATGTGCATCATAAGGTATCCAAAACATACCATCTGTAAACTAGTGGCCAAGTGGAGGTAGTGAACAGAGAACTATAAAGAATCCTAGAAAAGGCAGTCAGTGGTTCCAGAAAGGATTAGGCATCAAAGATAAATGATACACTTTGAGCATACCACACAACATTCAAAACCCCTATAGGAATAACTCCCTATAGGATGGTTTATGGAAAGGCCTGTCATCTGCCTGTAGAGCTTGAGCACAAAGCATATTAGGCGATCAAATACCTGAATCATGATATGAAGAAAGCAGGGGAGAAGAGGCTACTACAACTACAGGTAAAAGATTAAGCAATGGCATGATACACATTTCAAGGTAAAATTGTTCAAAGTTGGTGATAATGTGTTATTATTCAATTCTAGGTTGAGATTGTTCTTTGGAAAGCTTAAGTCAAGATGGAGTGGTCCGTTCAAAGTAGCACAAGTCTTCAACAGTGGAGCACTCGAGCTGCAGAATGATAGAGGGGAGAAATTTAAGGTTAACGAGTAGCGATGCAAGGTATACCTCAGTGGTTTAATTCAAAAACCAAAAGAGGTAACTTCCCTAAAGTAAGCCTGACATGAGGTAAGGTCTAGCTGATGACCTTAAACTTAGCATTTAAGTGTGCTTTATGTGTGTGATTTTAATTTTAAGTTCAAATAGGATTTAAATTTATTGTGTTTTAATGAATTTTTAAATGTTTTGGTATATTGTTAATTGATGGCTATTTTAGTTTAATTATGTTCATCTTGATTTATGGAAAAAAAGAAAAGAAAATAAAATGAAAAGAAAAATAAGTGGAAGAGAAATTTTCAACTCCATGATCATGGCATTCACTACACGATCATGGTCAAGTCATAGGAAGAGAGCAAAAGTTTTTGTTTAATCCCATGATCGTGGAGTGCAACTCCACAATCGTGGCCATAGCATAAAAAGTTGAGGAAGCCTTCTATTTAATTCCACGATCGTGGAGTTCAACTCCATAATCATAGATGAAGTATAGGTCATGATTTTAAAGTTAAAATTTTAAGTAGCCCTCATTTGCAAACTCCTTCTCGTTTGCATCCTCATTCTCCAAAACTTAAAAGACTCACTTTCCCTCTCTAAAACTTGATTTTCTCATCCTACCATCACAATTGCAAGTAGATTTTATCCATTTAACCTCAATTTTCCATAGAAAAACATCATCTCAAAGGTAAGATTTTTATTTCTCTCTTGTTCTTGATTTTTCACACTTCAATTTTTAGGTTTTCTTGAATAAATGGATATTGGCTAGATTAGGGATAGTTAAAGATAGAATAAGGTTGTCTTGTATGATGTGTATGTTGATTTGCCATTTTCTTGCATTTCTAAGTGATTTGGTGGAAACTCAATTTTAAGGAGGGAAATGCTCAAATTTGAAACTCCATGATCTAATCATGGACTTCAACTCCATGACCGTGGCCGAATGGAATTATGCCAAAACTTGCAATTTTTGAATTCTTACTTATTGAAACATCTTTGTATTCCTTTATAGGCATGTTTAAGCGAGTCAAGCATACCACCAAGCACACCAAGGATAAAGGAAAGGCCCCGAAATCCTTAGAAACTGATATTGCAAATCAATTTAGTGCACCTTTTCCCATTTTCATGATAAAAGAAGGTAGGAACCATCAAAAGGTATGCTAGAAGCAAAATAATCCTTCCTCATTAGTATGATTAGGGCTTACTTGATAAGTTAGGCATGCATGAATCACTCAAAGCTTAGGCACTTAAATTAGGTTGGTGCACATTTATTGTGGATGAGCACCATGTGTGCAAGGAGCTCGTACATGAGTCTTATACCACTTGTGACTTTGTAGGGAATAAGATTGCTAAGATTAAGTTTAAACTTAGGGGTAGGTCACTAGAAATGACCTATGACATGATTAAGGATGCCACTGAGTTACCACAACATGGTTTCACATCCATACACACTGATGTTAAGCTTAAGGCTTTTTGGACTAAGCTCATAGGGGATTCCTTGGCTTATTACACTAGGAATTCCCCTAACTTGCTGATCCATGACCCTGTCTTAATCTTGCTTCACAAATTCATGGCTATCTCTATCTTTGCTAAGATAGAGAATAATAAGGTGTCTACACAGAAGCTCTTTCCTTTATGGTGCATGCTTAATGGACATGATTTTTGCACCACCTTCAATATCATGAAAGGGTTCATGAGGATGGCTACATGACAGAGCAAAAAACTAGGTTTAGACCACATTATTGCTGCGATTGCCGATTATCTTGATGTGGATTTCACTAACCTAACCATGCTGCCATCAGAAAAGTTTTCAGCCAAATATTTATATGATACAGGTATCTTAGATGCTAAGGGCATCAAGTTTAGGGCTTACAATGATAGAAAAGGCATAAAATAGAGACATCTAGACCAAGTTGAGGAGGATGATGAGGACCAAGAAGAAGGTTCTGCTAACCCAGAAGAGCAGACATAAGGTCCAAAGGAACAACATGAGAACTGGGAAGAGTAGAACCCATAGCAAGCAGGAAGAGCCATAGAAGATAACTCCATAAAGGCACTGCTATTGAGGCTAGAATAGGGCAATGCAGAAAATGCCACTCGCCTCACCAGGGTTGAAGCCACAGTAATGGACATACACAGAGAGCAATGCTACAAGAGGAGGAAGATGCTCAAATTATTTAAGCTCTCTAGCATCACTATTCGCTCCCCCACTCCATCTCCACCATCCTCTCCCCCTTCTACAGGCAATTAATCCTCAACCAATCATTTCTTCTGTGTGTTTTCCTTTTTACATGTTTACTGTTAGTTTCCACATTGAGGACAATGTGTTCTCTAAGTGTGGGGATGCTTGTGTGTGTGTGTGTTCATAATCTATGCTTATTTGCTTGTTTATGCTTTTATGTTATTCCTCACCTTAATGTGTTTTGCTTGAATGAATACATGTATGATTGGGATTTTGCATGTTTTATTTGCATGATTGAGTGACTGTATGTTGTGAATTGTGATTACTTGAATATGGCATGAGTATTTTATGAAATGAACATGTTTAACTTGAATTCACCTTGACTTGAATAATCCTTTTTATAAACTTAGAAAATCACTAGGAATGAGATGGTATAAATATTTACCTTGGATAATGAGCCTGATCCTTTTATGAATGCACTAGAAAATAGAGCATAACTTAGGGAAAATGCATAAGATACATGATATGATGATTTAAAAAGTGGAAAGTAGAGGAAATAACTAAGGAAAAAAAATAAAAGTCAAAATAATAAGATAAAAAGGCAAAAACTAATTGTTCCATTGTCATTAGGGGTGCCTAAAACTAGCCCAAGTGATAAAGAATAGCATTAGTAGCCATTCAAGTGAAGGTAGTACATTAAGTAACCGGGTACCATCACAACAAGCATAGGGTATTCAATGAGAAAGACCTACCTCCCAAACAAGAGCTAAAACATTCATTTCAAAAGTAAGAAAAGAAAGATAAAAAGAGAAGAAATAAAAACCTTATGAACCTCACAAACATAAAAGCAACTTAGATCACTTACAAAATGATGAGTTGTGTTGTTTTAGCTAGTGCAATTGTATGAATGACTAAGCTTAATTGTCTAAGTTAAACATTTCTATCTTCTTAAATACTTAAGGATTTGCTTAGTTCACATGAGTATTATATAAGGCGGGTGAAGATGTTCATGTTCATTAATTCCAATTGCCATATCAGAAGTAAACTACAATTCTTCAGTGTATTTGTGTGTTATCTTTGCTTAAGGACAAGCAAAGGTCTAAGTATGGGGATGTTGATGTATTCCATCATGCATTATGTTTTAGATGTTTTAGGATGTGAGTTTGCATTACATTAATTATATTTTGCTTGAATTTATATTATTTTAGTGGAATTTAATGTGTGTGTTAAGTATATAGTATTAGAAGAGTAAATAAGAAGAAACAAGGAGTTTTTGTTCATGAAGGACTAACTCCACGATCGTGGAGCTCATTGCCATAATCGTGGCAGAAGAGCCGAGGAAGAAGAAAGCTACTAGAATTTTCCACGATCATGGACTCCAACTTTACAATTATGGAGTCAAGGTAGAAACCAAAGAAAAGGTACTGGAATTCTCCATGATTGCGGACCTCAACTCCATGATTGTGGACTTACAATTATTGGGCAAATTAAGTAGGACTTGAAAGAAGATAGAGTGGAGAAATGGGTTCCATGGGGGGAGCAAAAACAATAAGGTTTAAAAAGAGCTTTAATAGGTAATGGAGTCCACATAATCGGAAGAGTAGTGGGTAAAGAAATGGACAAAATCAAGATGGGGCAAAGGGTGACCCCCACTCAATGATTTAAGGAGGGAATCAAGGTTGATCCATAGGCTATGATCATATCACTTATTCTTCTCCAGAGTGTTTTTCTTAGTTGTATCTTCATCTTTTCTTGTTTTTCTTATAGACCATGAGTGGCTAAGTACTTTATTATAGGGTTTAATTTCTAAAATCCCTTGCTGGGATAACTAATTGTGCTTGTTATATTACTATGAATGTTTAAATTTAAAGATTGGTTTTAGAAATGAAATCTCTACTTTATGATTGCAACGAGAGTTGGATTATAGAATGCTTGAACATTGAGAGATGTTTAATTCTATAGGTTTGCTTTTGAAACAATTTCTTAGGCTTTGTAATTACAACGAGAGTTGAATTATGAAATGCTTATCCATTCAAGTTAGATAGATGTGTATGAGATATCTACATATTGATAGCTCCTATATGATTGCTTAATGGTGTCTCTAATTAAAGAAAGCAAATCAAGAGAGTGAGTGATTCGGAGATTAGAACAAAATCTAATTGGTTTTGCCTCAAGAGAGGGTGATCAATGCTATTGGATATTTTGGGTGGTAATATGCACATGATTGTTATCTTAGCTTGGTGATGATGAACTCAAATCCTATGCTTCTTATTATTATTTTAATCTTCTTACTTTTGATTCCATTTCACTTCCTCAATCACTTATTTCTATAATTACTCACTTTCAAATACCAAACCATTATAGTTGCTTTAGCAGATTAGAAATCCAAGTAGTGGTGGATAAGCCATCAATCTTTATGGGATTGATATCTTACTACAATTACCTATATGCTTGCAATAAGTATTAAATAAAACTACTATCGTTCAGGAGAACCATTAAAGACCTTAGAGAAGCCACTTATATTTTAGGTATAAGGATCCATAAAGATATATCAAGAAGGCTTATTGGTCTTTCACAGTCTACATACATAGACAAGGTGCTAAAGAGGTTTAACATGGATCATTCAAAGAAGGGTAATATACCTATGGTACATGAGAAAGATCCTTCTAAAGCATAGTGTCCTAAGACACAAGATAAGAAAGATTGCATGACTATGATTCCATATACATCAGCCACTAGATCAATCATGTATGCTATATTATGTGTTAGACTAGAGGTGGCATTCTCTATAAGTGTCGCAAGCAGGTTCCAATCTAGTTATGTAGAGGAATACTGGTCGGTTGTTAAGAATATCCTTACGTATTCAAGAAGAACTAAGGATATGTTCTTAGTATATAGAGAAAGGGATTTGCAATTAATTGGGTATATAGATGCTAGTTTCTAATCTGATAAAGATGATTACAAATCTCAATTAAGTTACGTATTCATGATAAATAATGGTGTAGTTGTTTGAAAGAGTTTGAAACAAGAGGCCACAGTAGATTCTACGATGGAGGCATAGTACATAGCTGCATCACACATAATAAAGGAGGCCGTATGGATAAGGAAGTTGATTCATGAACTTGGTGTGGTTCCCTAAAGTGCAAAAGCTATTCCTCTATTGCGTGATAATAATGGAGCAATAGCTTAAGCAAAGGAGCCTACATCTTACCATAAGAGTAAACATATACTCAAAATATACCATTTGATTAAGGAGATCATTGGTAGAGGAGAAGTAGAGGTTAACAGAGTTCCCACAGAGCAAAACATGAAGGACCCTCTCACTAAGGCATTGATACAAAGCAGTTATAACAAATATGTAACTTCCATGGGATTGAAGTTTATGTATGATTGGCTCTAGCGTAAGTGGGAGTTTGTTAGTGTATGCTTTAGAGCATCATGTTTTATTATAATTTAATATTGAATGATTTATCAATAAAATGCATTATTCATTATTCAGTTTGCTTGAAAGGTTACTAACTAAATAATGAATTCCAATATATTGGAACAATACAAAGGAATTCAAAAAGAGTTTATGAAATGAGATTTTTATTGTATGCAAATGTTCAATATTGAAATTATCCCTGATCAATGTATTAATAATAATTGATATTATTAATGCAGTTGAGATTAGCACATGTTATACTTCCTTAAGGAATGATTCTCATTCATTATGATAACAATTGTCTAAAGTGAACATATGGATGAGTAGTTTGGGACTGACTCATTGGAGACCTTGCTAGTGAGATTTCATATGCGTGATTAATCTATGTCTGTAAAGTATATCTCACTCATATTGGTAGTGCAAGTATCCTTAAGACTTGAGATAAGAAGGTTATCTTAATTATTAATTATGGATCACTATGTTTTGACTCCTATGTTTTATTCCTCCATAGGAAGTGTTCATAACTTGGAGGTTAGATATAGTATGAAGTAGTTAAAGGTATTTGTTTATCAATAAAGGATTCACCACTTGAGATTAAATGTAAAGGTTTTATCTCATTGATTCATGTAATATTCTTTATTCAGGAATCTCTGGCCAAAGTAGAATGCCTATTGATGAATGAGTTTCATAAGGGACTTTTGGGAATAAAGATATCATATCCTCATGATACACACTAAGAATTATACATTGATTATTGTGCATGATTAGTTAAATGCATGATGTGTTAATTATATGCTAAATATGCTAAAATATGAATTTATGCATGATATACATACTAAATTAAGTACGTGTTATATAATTAATTAGACAAGTATTAATTTAATAACATGATAAGTATAGTTATAACATGATAAGTATAGTTAATGTAATTTAAATTGGCATGTAAATATGTGAATATTTATAAATTATGTTATTATGAATTTTTATTGAATAATTTACATGCTTTAATAAATAAATAAATAAAATTATATTAATTAATATGTAGCATATACGTATAAAAATATGGTTATAAGTTGTTCCTTGCATTTTAAGCATTGGAGAAAGGATTAAGTATGGGTGTGTGCATGATATGGATGATTAGTCATCCTCATGATTACATGTAATGATTATTATATTTCAGTTGTTAAATTTAGAGAGTGAGATGTCAACTTATGAAGGATAGAAAGAAAGGTACATTGCATGCCTAAGTAAGGACTACCACATAGAATTAATACTTAGTCATATATAAGCTTGAAACTTAAGAAATCAGCCCATTTTCCTTCTTTCAATTCAGCATTTCCTTTCCTCTCTACTTTTTCTCTTTGTTCTTCACCTAAATCATGCTAAACACTTCTAGATTTCTTAATTCCTTATTGCATGTCCACTTGAAAGTTATCTTAGAATGTGGAAGGGTGTTTAGCATATGAGTTTCTACTTGGATCATGCTTTGTATGGTTATGTTGGAGTTTTGGGTGAATAAAGTTGCTACCAAGCGGGAACCTTATGTTTTTGCATAGTTTTGGTTTGTTGAAGGTGGGTAAGATGCTGTTAGTGGTGATTCATGTATGTGTAACATATGAAGCTTTTTATAATGTGTGATTTGTACAAAATGTGTTTGATAACTCCAATGCTGTATCCATTGTAATATGCATGTGTAGTTTGTGTATGGTGAGTGTCATGGATATGTATGTTATGAAGGACTAAATCTCATATGTATACCTTGTTTTGTCATGCATGCATGTGTGTTGGTGAAGGTAGAAGGTTGGCTATGGCTATGGTAAGATATTTAAGGGTAATGTAGTTGCATGATGTTATTGCATGCATGATCTAAGCTATATTTTAATAAAGTTAATTAAATATTTTATTACAGTTATGTATGACTGAGATTAATGAATTAAATCTACTGCTAAAATTTTGATTAAAATATAAAAGAGGTAATTTAAATTAACTAAGATTTAATTGGTGAAAATTAAGCAAGTAAGATAAAGAATTTAAAATCATGCCTAAGCTGTTTTTGGGGCAGTTTTTAAGGCTTCCAGCAAACTTGACTTTGGAGACCTTAACAAATGAGTTATGAGGTGTATAATATATTGTTTTGAAACTCTAAAAGTATACTTTGCAATAAAATTTGTTTAACTTTAATTGGAGTTCATTTGATTAGTGAAAATAGGTCGAAAGACGTGATGTTCACATGGTAAATTAAAGTTGCTATTTTAAAATAGTTGATTTGCATGAATTATTTGAATAAATTATTAGGCTTATAATATATGGATTGAAAGGTCTTTGAGTCTACTTTTTATTGGTAAAAAGATCTAAATTTTTGGAAGTCATTTATTTATTGAAAAATGGTAAGAAAGACCAACTGTATTATGGCTAAATAACATAATTTTTAGATGTTATTCTAATTTATTTAAAAAGGGAAAATATGGGATATATTACCATGATGATAAAAGATCAAGTTAATGATAAATATGAATAATTAGTTAACTTCTCATTTTCTTAATAAGGATTAATTACATGGTTATATGATCTTCTTTGGGTAAAATGTTTATGATTGGATAATTTATCCTTGTGATATGATTATGTGAATGCCTAGGATATGAAAAATAAAATGGTTTATATGTAATCTATATTTATGGTTGAATTGGAGTATTGAAGATGTATTGTATTATGATTAGGTGATAACAAGGATTATGAACATATTCCTCCAATCAACATAGACAAAGGAAAAGCGGTGGTAGGTTTATGCTAGTTGTAACAGTTTGTGTTGGTTTGTGCTATTAATTGGCTGATTCATTTAAAATGAATCGATAGGTAAGCTAAAATGTTTACCTTAAAATTAATATGCGATTATGTTTTGATTTACGTCCTTTAACAATAAAGGATGATGATTATGAGATTCTATCCAATAGCATAATATTTAAATATATATGATTGCATAAATAATTATTCATGTGGCATGTCATTTTCACGATTACATTTATCATGGCATGTATATTGGAGAAATAAGGGAGGAGGAAAATGAGCAATGTAAGGTCATGTTAATGTGTTACTAAAAAGATAGAGGAACACATATGTGTATCAAAAGAAAAAAAATGGGGGTACGAGTAATGAGCCACATGCATAGGAGAGATAGGGAAGGAGGAAACTGAGTGAACGATGAGGAAAAGGGGAGCTCAATAAGAAATAGAGTATGGCAAAAATGTGTTACCAGAAAAACATTATGGAACATAAAAATACCGAAAAGATAGCGGTATATAGCTAGGCCAGTACTATGTGCACATATATATATGAGAATGCTGGGCATTCATGATTATGATTATGATACAGAAAAAAATGAG
Source organism: Dalechampia spathulata (assembly GCA_948192965.1). Taxonomy (NCBI): domain Eukaryota; kingdom Viridiplantae; phylum Streptophyta; class Magnoliopsida; order Malpighiales; family Euphorbiaceae; genus Dalechampia; species Dalechampia spathulata. Next base: position 15,466 of record CANYBF010506506.1, read on the forward strand.
GGGAATGCATATCATGATGCATTCTGAAGAAAAGAAAAAGGCATATTCCATCACATTCATGTATATAGACATTGAAGGAATGATTATGCAGGAATCAGTAATTGAATGCTGAAAGGTGTTGGTGGTGTGAATGATGAAAATGATATGAATATCACATGAAATGCCTTGCATAAGATGTTGTGATTGGATTATTTTTATAATGATATATGAATGAGCTTTGCTCATAGACAAGATGTTATATGGAAATTTGTCTGAATGAGTTATGCATCCCAATGAAAAATTATATGGAATGATATGTTGTGTGCTATGATATGAATATTTCATGTTAATTGTTTTACTAGTACTACTGAGTTTTATACTCAGCGTTTATCAATTGATGAACATATGCACTAGTAGCACAAGAGATCAGGGGAATTTGGGGTAGCAGTAGGAGACTTGAGACAGTTTGTCAGTAGAGGTCTTGGACTACCAGACAGGCTCTTATTCCATGGCTTGTATAACTTACCACCTTGTTTTTGTACTATGACAGTAAAGATATTAGTGACAATGTATGTTTCTACTTTGCATACAATTATGATATGTTTATAATTGGTATCAGAATTTACAATCTTTTGATTGGTATTAGAACTTTGGAATTGAGTGTTGCATGCTTAAGTAAATTTTTATGATAAGGTGAAGTCGTGTCGTTGCATATGATATGCATGCATGATATGGTTTCATGTGATTTGGTTAATGAATTAATGTTAAGCATCCCTTGTAGGGTAATTATTGATTTTCTATTAGAGGAGACTAGTAGTTACACTATAAGAGGCAAGTCATACCAGGACATATGTGTGACAATGAACTTACTTTATCACCTTCAAGAGATCAAGAAAACTTAAGCATCTAAGGAGTAATCCATCGAAACCCTTTCTAAAGAGATCCCCTTCAATCAATAAATATTACAAAGCTCAAACCTTTACAATGTAAGGAACCTTCACATTAAGACAATGCAGGTAACTCTTCAACACATCTTTTTAGTCTTTTGCATTTTATGTTTATGTTAAAGCTTTCTAATACAATTCCCCTTTCATGAATTGAAGGATGATTTCTCTTTGTTTTTAGAACTATGTATTGCATTAACTCCTCAAACATGTCCAATCCTATTACAATTTGTGCCAACTCATTGGCTTCCCAATTTCACTACCTCGATACATGGTTAAATGAGACTTCTTTAAACTCCTTTAACAACTATATTACTATAAAATAAGGAGCCAACAATACATATTGCACTTGTACTCACCAGCAAGTTGCCTCACCATTAATTATGAGTCTTTTATGATGTTCACTTCTTCTACACCTAGCTCTTTCAATATCTCTAGGCCTATAATAAGTGCCTCCTTGATTATTGGTGCAGTTGAAGTTTAGATTAAAAGACATGATGGTCTTGGTTCTATTTGAGGAATGATGATTACTCCTACCTAACCAACTTCTCAGTACACAAGCCATCAAACTTCTCAATACACAAGCCATCAGCCAACTTCTCAATACACAAGCCATTTAAGGAGTGATGTTTCTCCCTTTTAACCTCTAAGCATGGATAATCGACTAAGAAGTCTACCAAGACCTGACCTTTTACTACCTTTTGGGGAAGGTAAGTGTCGCACCCTAATTTTGGATTGGTCGGATTGATTGGGATGAGTCGAGCCTATCTCTTTGTCGTTTTGCCCTCATGGGCATCTTGATTCATCTTGGTGCAGTTCAGGATTCGATTTAGGGTTGCATTTAGTGTTTTTGT